>VZTU01006626.1:91159-124653 GCA_013400835.1 Zapornia atra
AATACTTTATCTTCTTCACAGGGGTAAAACTATGTGGCCAGAGTCAGTGCAGTGAGCATCTGAAATGGTTTCCCCAGGCACAGAGCCAGCTTCCTTTCCCTCAGCCTGGAGGGGAAATGAGCTGCGGCAGTGCTCTCTGCAGCTCCTCTGCTGCTTGTGAGCCAGGAAGGATGAAATCTGTGTGCTGGTTTCCCTTTTCTTTCCTCTCTTTATCAGAATCACTAGTGTGAGTGTCTGAATCTCTGCAAGAGGATCACCTGCACTTGCTGCACTGGGCTCATGATGTTGACTGATTTAAGGTACTGAGGTGCAGCTCTGACGCTTGGCTGGGACAGCAGCAGTCTGCTAGAGAGACTGTTCTTCCTTCCAGCTCCCAGCTAAAGTCCTGAGTGGCAGTGTCTGGCTGTCATTTGAGTTGTACTGTTGTTCAGTGATGAGTATACAATGTGCAAATGATTCTCAGCCCACTTATGGATGGACAGGTTGATCTAATCTGAGAACTGGCAACAGGGCTGGTGCCCTGTCCAAGCAGGGCTGGTGCCCTGTCCAAGCAGGGCTGGTGCCCTGTCCAAGCAGGGCTGGTGCCCTGTCCAAGCAGGGCTGGTGCCCTGTCCAAGCAGGGCTGGTGCCCTGTCCAAGCAGGGCTGCCAAAGGTTTCACCCATGAGGGCTGGAAACTGCCTGCATCTTTAGAAGCACCATCTAAAGGAAGGCTGGGTTGTGGCACATGACTGTACCATGCACGAGATCTTACTGCTGCAAACTCAGGCTTTGCAGCCTGATGCCATTGCTAGAAAACCATTCAAAGTCTAAATCCACTTTTAGATAAATAATTTTTTTTATATATACACATGTATGTGGGAAAAGAGCTGCCAAGCTGCTGTTGCCACTTCTTGCTGAATTACACCAACAAGCTCCTTCTGGCGTTAGCTTTAAGTGACATTTACTGTGTAAATGACACTGACATTCAGGATGAGATGTTGGCTTTTGCAGTGGCTTGCTAATTCCTCCTAGGGTCTCCCAGGAGAAGTGTCTGCAACAGAGAGCTGCTGCCTTTACAACAGGTGCTGCTCTGGCCTCCCGAGCTGATTGCTGTTTGGGGAGCGAGCGAGCGGAGCCTTGTCCTCACTCCAGGGCTTTTTGCTTCCTTTCATGTCTCTGGGAATCTGGGGGATACATGGATGTAATTGCTGTGCTTCCACAACCACTGACAATGGATGCAGGAAAGGACCAGCGATGTGCTGGTCTTACTTGCTAAATGTGCTTCCCTGAGGATGGAGTGAGGGTCAGTGGGGGTTGTGTTTGAAGGATTGATTGTTTGAGGGGTGGAATAAGGGAATGGAGCTACCCAAAACTGCTGCACAGGGGTTGCACACTGATCCTCTAAAGGACCAGAAATTTGTATTAGGTGATGCATAGCTTTGCCAGAAGAAATTGGGATTTGCTTATTTATTCAAACCAGAGGACAGGCTTTAAGAGCTGCGGCAGAGCGTTTTGAAGGGACAAGTGGGAGTTAGTTGCCTAATTCACATTGACTTTTGGGGAGATCTGGCTGCTTAGCTGCTCTTTGTGCCTTTCAGAAATCTCCCCTTAGTCTACATAATCTCTCTGTAACCCCTTTTTAATTAGCTTATCTTTCTGGGAGAGGAGACCAAGAAGTCATGTTCAAAGATTATTCTCTATCTAGCAGCTGTTAGAATAGACCAGATAATGCTGCAAAATCTTATTCCAGGCCCCAGCAGCGTGTCTGGTCTGCCTCCCCTGTCTAATTTGGCCGGGGGATGTAAACTGCCCCCAAACTGTTGTTCAAACCCATTCCTAGCCAGCAATACTCTGTGCTACAGCACCAGCTGGTCATTTATCCAGATAGCCTTGCTTTGAATCTCTTGGCAGCACAGAATATTTGAAAAAGGAGAGAAATGAGCGACTGGGGGTGCTACAAAAACGGGTGCCAAGAGCATGTGTATGCCAAGCAGGAGATAATGGTGCTACCTTTGCTGTCCCAGGCACTCCATCTGCAGTTTGTGCCACAGCTATGCTCCTGCTGTTTGGGATCAAGAGAAAAATGTCAGTCCTGCAGGCAGTATTTGAAGATACGGCGTAAAGATGGGTAGAGAAAAATCAGAGTCTTTAATGGGCAGTTCAGCTTCTCCAGTGAAATTCAGGGTGTGGGTGGGGAAGAGGGTTTTGGAGCTCCTGAGATTGGTTTTGCAGCTGTAATAAGTTCAACTCAGAGTTGGTGTAATGAAGTGTGAATGCTGAAGGAAGGAACCTTGAATGATTTGAGCCCTTGAGGGAAAAATTGTGGTGTTGTCATGAGGAGGCAATTCCCTAAAGCAGATGGGGGGGTGGCAGTCCCAAGGGTGGGGGGAGGCTGAGAATGAGGGGACTGGCAAACTGGTGGCTGGGAAAAATACTGGATATTGCAATGGGAGGAAAAAACCCCTGCCTTACCTTCCTGTGTTGTGAACCTTGCCTGGGATGGAGGATTGAGTGGTGGCTGTGTACGAAGCTGAGCAGAAAACATCTCTGTTTTAACTTTCAGCCTGTCTTAGAGGAGGGGAGAAGCAGGGATAATTTGGGGGATGGAGGAAGGGGTTAAGCAACTTCTCATTTTTTTTTCTTTGCCCCTGCCATTAATGCCACACTGATCTGGTGATGTCACCTTGGGTTTTCGATGCTGAAGGGTTGAGGTCTGGTTCCCCACATGCTGGTGTGGTCACCAGCAAAGACAGTATGGTCTCCATCTGTACAAGACCAAATCCTACAGCGGCGTGTCTTTCAAGCAAAGGTCTCTGGGGGTCGCAGTGGAGCTGGGGGTTGTCACTAAATGTAGGAGGTCTGCTCGTGGGGAGCTGCGTCAGCCTTGCCCCCACGTGTTTGGGAAGCGTTTGAAGATCCTTCACTGGAAGGCACAGTGCAGCTGTAACATAGGTCACGCACAGCCATGCTACTTTTTCATTCTACTAGTATAAAAGTTGGGAAGAGGAGGCTGGGCACTCTCAGTGACCACCCCAAAGGAGACCCTTCAGGTTGGACTGATCACTGTCGAGCTACTCTGAGGGGGGAAGGAAACTCTTCTGTATCCTTGCTCTCAGCAAGTCCTTTAAAGCATCACCACATCCTAAGTACAAGAGCTTGAAAAACAGCTGCCTTCTCTACTCCTTCTCTGCCTGATGAGGTTAATAATAACTTTGAATGCATATGTACAGCATTAGCTTTCATGGTAACATGCATAATTCAAATCCCCCAAAGAACAGTAGAGCTTTGAGGAAGCAAACTTCCTTAATGTACTGGGCAAGGATCCAGCTTTTACCAGCTGTTGAGGGTTGATGTACAATTTTTGGTTAAGTGAATAATTTATCATGGATATTATCTGTAGTGTATCACATCCCGACAGTTTGTAGGCCTGTGCATATGGCTCTCGAGATGCCACAACACTGCCATATGCTTCATGGCCCATTACCACTTCAAACTCCCTTAAGATGTTTTCCCCTATGTTAAGCATGTTGGAAGTACAGTGGGACCACTGTACACAGTGCAAATGCTGGCTGGACTCCCCCACACCCCCCAGTTAAAAAGAAAGCGAGCCTGTTCAGAGGCTGTCCATAGCCTTGTCCTTTTCAATGAACTGTCTGCTGCCTCGTGAGACAGGTGGGGGTTATAAATCCTGCAGAACACCTGCCCTGAGCTCATCCCCAGCTACCCTTCCTGACATGGTTGGCTTGTGTTGTTACAAATCTCCTTACTGTAGCTTCAGTCTATTGTATGCATAAATCAAGGCTTCTTTAATCAGGCAGCGAGGCTGCCCTGCCTCTTGTGTTCACAGCACCGGAGCAGGACTGGGATGTGCTGACAGCCTCTGCCAGAGGTATGGAATGCCATGCCCCACATTCCAGCTGTAGATGGGATGGATTTCGTGGGCAGAAGGAACTCTGAAGGACTTCATAGTTTATGTAGCTGCTATGGAGCAGGGGGGGAGAGAAAACATCTGGGTTGTTTGTCAAGTTGATTGCTTATATAGGAAGTAGCTTCATATGGTAAAAAAGACTGAGTCAAGATTGAGAGCGAGCAGCTGCGAAGCTGTGATTGCAGCGACGCGTCCATCACAGGGACCACTGAAGCTGCTTCAGTTGCAGAACCTGCTAGTTTTAAGTTCAGGGCTTCGTGTCCAGGAGAAGCATTTGTTCTTCAGCTGTTTCTTGAACTCTTGTGTGATGCTACTGGTTGGTAGTCACCAGACTCTGAGGCTGATGGTTGTAAATAAGTGAATCAAGGCATGGGACCTTTCCCAGAGGCTGGATGGATTACTTGCCGTGTGTATTACACGCTGGTTGTTTCCCTGTGTGAAGACTGTGTGCAGCTTTCTCTTGCAGTCTGTGGCAATCAGGGTACTTTGATCGTGTGAGATGCTAGTTTTTCTGTTTCCTGACTAGATTAGAATCTTTAAGGTTTTGTTTTTCTTTCTTGTTTTCTTTTTTTTCCTCCTTAGTGTGTGTACTGGTCTTCATTATCACTTCCATGGGCTTTAACGTTGGAGAGACCTTGTGGGAGGTGGAACAGGAAAGGGGTGTTGTGATGGCCAACACAAATGTGATGGATTTCAGGTGACTGGAGCACATCTGTTTTGCTGACAACATGCACCCTTGAGCCCTTCTGGCAGTGGGGATCCTTCTCCTGCACGTGGATGAGAGGAACGCTGTGTATCTTGTACATGTTGATTACTGCTCTCCATCCAGTTATGCAGGGGGAAACGAGGAGGGCTGTGACCAGCCAACTCCTGTTTGGCTGCAGGAAGGAAGAGGGCTCAGAGGAGCTGACCCCAACTGCAGGACCTGGCAGGTGTTTTGGGGCAGTTCTGCATAGCTCCCTTTCTAAAAAGAACTGAATGTAAATTGTGAGGTGAGGGGTTAATCTGTCTAGGATTGCAACTTGTGCTTTTCACAGATTCCCAGAGTTGTAGGGGTTGGAAGGGACCTCCAGAGATCGAGTCCAACCCCCCTGCCAAAGCAGGTTCCCTAGGACAGGTTGCACAGGTAATTTCTGGGATCTCACCATGCCAGAGCTGCTGCTGAGACCAAGGCAAGGCCATGCCTGGCAAACAGTGACCTTTCCTGGCCAGGATCAGCTCGGAGGGCGCACTGCTCTGCGGCTAAGTGCACTTCCTTCCAGCAAGGGAATGTTTACCCAGTGCGTTGATTAATCAACCTTGAAGAAGAGTCAGGAGGATTTATTCAGGTGCCTAAGTAACCTGTAGCTAAACACACTCGCCTGTGAGTGTGAAAGGGCTGTCTGTAGCACTCCACTCGGAATAATGCTGTCCAGGTTTCTTAGCTGTTACATCCTCACAGTCTGGATCTGACACCTGAGTGGGGTTTGTTTCTGAATACACCCGGCTCTGTCACTTTGTTCACTGTGGCCATAAGTAGGTGTTTCTCCTGAGGGCTTGTACCCTTGTGCTGGCAACCTGGAAAGTGTTCTCTCAAGTTCCCTTTGGCAGTGTGCTGCTGTGGTCTTTTGCTGTGTTGTGTTCCACTTTGCTCCTGCTCCTCTTTCACCCAGCTGCTTCATGCATCTTGATTCCACCCCTTGTGCTTTTCCCTCTTCTCAAGGATTTTGCAGTGAGGGCTAGCTGTGCATTCTGCCCCCATCAGAGGGTTTCCTTAAATAACAAGACCTCCAGAAGCATCGTCTCATTTTGCACCTCTACCTTTGGCAAATACAAGGTGACATGCACACACAGAGGATTGCACAGGAAGGTACTGCTTGCTTCTAGTATTTCTAGAGGGATTAAACAACACTGAGGATAAGATCGATATTTAAACAAGAAGTTCTTGAACCTGGTGTTCTTTTAAAGATGATCATTCACGAAGCTGAATTACAGGCCCCATCTCATATGGGGGAAACTTGGCATGTGTCTTCTCCCATAAACATTCAGCTGGGTATGTTGCTGTGGAACAATCAGATTAAATTAAGATGTAAAATGACGTCAAGGTTTTCGTTCTTTGTGGCAACTGGTGTAACAGCTAGAGGGGAAAAAATAAAAACCCAACCCCATTGCTTCAACTCCAAGTCCAAGAATGACATCTAGTGGCTTCAAGTGGAGTAACCTCGTGTGAGAAGCAAGGGATGGAGGATTTCCTTTGCTGGTTTTATGCTGGGGATCCAATTCCTAATTTTGAATCCCCCCCACCTACTCACTAAGAAAAAATAAATCCTGCAAGGTGAAGGCGTGTTCTTCAGGTTGGTTTTGCTGTGGCTGGTTTCAGCCATCACAACTTCATTTTTAGCTCTGGTAAAGCTTATGTGAGCTTAGAAACACTTTTTTGCACATGGTTAAATGAATGCCACCTATGCCCCAAAGCTAAAGTAATACTGGTGTTTTCTTTAGCTTCTTTAAGTCAAAATGAAAGCCAAGACAATGTCTGTTGGGTTTCCAGTGCTGTTTTATCTGATGAGAGCAGAAAAGGTTAGACAGCTCTTCTCTCTTGCATGGTGGAAAGAGTGGAAAAACACCTGCTCTGTGGGTTCACGTTGACCATGTTCTGACTGTGTGTGGTCATTTGAACCTCAGAGAGGTGAAACTTTAGGTAAAGTGGTGGTGGTTTTGGGTTTTTTGTTCAAGGTATCAGTGCATCATTTTGAGTACAGAGAGCCAGCTGTCTGGCAAGAGGTAGGATGGATAAAGAATTTGTGGTAGCATTGTGTTTCCAGAGGATAGTGAAGTTTCTATTTCATACACAGGGTCACCTGAAAGGCAACCAGCTGACAGATCTGGTTGGTTCAGAAATACTGGGGGATATTTTATAAGTAGCTATAGCTCAAAAGGAGGGGCTTGTAAAAGCACCTCAAGATGATGTTTGAGTGTGTTATGCTCTTCTCTGTGTGCAGTGGAGAATCAAATGCTCTGAGGACGATGACGGCACGTCTGGCCTTCCTACATCTTAAAAGCCCATAGGGTATGATGAGGATCATATTATATATTCATCATAGTGAGCCTGATGATCCCAGTGTGCCACAGCTAATCTTGGCTGGTTAATTTGCGTTATACTTGTCTGCTTTGGAATCAAGACTCCCCTTTTCCTCATGCTGTTGAGCTTGTAAATATAGCTCTGTCCTACTCTGCTGGGAGTGAAGAATCTGGAGTCTTATTAGCAATTGCGTGCTATCCCTCTCTTTGAGAAAGAAACAGAATGGATTTTAGCCACTTGCTTTAAACTTGGGGCACATAATGTGGCTGTAATGCCATATAATGAGGTAAATAGTTTCTGGCATAAATGCTCCACTTCCTTTTATTAAGAGAGAATTTAAATTGATAGAAGCGGAGCCCTTTTACCGTATTACCCAGCAGGCAGCAAATGAAGTGGGTTAATGTCTTTGGGGGAGGGGTGCAGGTTTTGATCAGGATGTAAAACTGAAAGAGGGACTGCTAGGAAAATGAGATGGAAGAAAAACCCCACACCTCAGAAATAGGCAGATGTCCTGACAGCTTTTAAACAGGAGCTTGACAGCATGTGTCAAAGGCTAATAAGGGATGTAACTTCCAGTCCTAGCACCATCCTCATCCAGATTCCAAATGCTGCCCAGAAGTATTGCAGGAGGAGGACAAAATGTAAAACTAGAGCAAAAATTCACTACTACGATGCTCTTGCTTCCCTCAGCTAAAGACAAGGGAGGCATTGACAGAGCATTGGAATAGGCTGCCCAGGGAGGTGGTGGAGTCTCCTTCTCTGGAGATATTCAAGTCTCATCTGGACGCCTATCTATGTAATATGAGCTGGGGAGCTGCTTTGGCAGGGGGTTGGACCCGATGATCTCTTGAAGTCCCTTCCAACCCCTACAATTCTGTGATTCTGTGAGGCAGTCCCCCTCTAAGCATCTCTTGGAAGAAAGGTTTGAAGCTCAGTGGCCAAAAGGCAGAGCCTGGTGACAGTATTGTCTTAGGAACAGGAAGGGCAGTTGGAGTAAGGCAGGAGACTTGAGTTTGGGGAATGCATGTTGGACAATAGCTGATGGACTTGGTGATGAACATGCAGAGTATGAACTGGCTGCAGGTCCAAACACTGCAATTCAGGAGTAGTTGCCTTGGCTGCAGCCCTTCGAGGCTGGGCAGCTTTGTGCCCTCCTAATTTCTGCAGAAATGAGTGATGGATTAGTGTCACCAATGAGAGGAGTTTCTTCCTGAGACTGTATTAGGAAGCCTTACCTCAAACAGGGCAGCGGTACTAACTGGGATCTCTGAGGTTGCTGTATTGTGAAAGCTTTAATCAGAGAAATGCCTCTAGCTAGGAATGTCTGTTACTTCCCAGCCTGAACTCGTTACTGGAAAGGAGTCTTTCTACTGATTGCCAAAAAAAGAAATACCCAAGACTTCAGTAGGGGAGGGCATGGTGGGGGTATCTCTGTCCTGAAGGAACTGTTACTTAGGGCTGGAAGCCCGGAGGGAGCTGTGCACTCTGCTAGGTGGTGACGGACCTGATGAGGGAGCTCGGAGTAGCTCCTGCCTGTGGGCCCACCGAGGGGACTCGGAGCTTGGCTTATCAGCAGTGGGATACCACATCGGAGGAGCACTTTGTGCGGTCCCAACCCAAAAGAAGGGGCAGGGGGAGAGGAGGGAGATACCGGTTATAGCAGCGGATGCCCACTAGATGACAGTGCCTGCCCGTAGACCCGCACTGCTCTGCCTGGAGCTGGGTGTTCTGGGCAGTAGCTGGGCTGCACCCGCGGTGGAGAGCGGGCCGCGACATTAAAAGCAGTAATCATCACTCCTACCCTACTGCAGTGTCTTGGCTTGTTTCTGGCTTCTCCTTTGAAAGGAGAGGCGATTTCCTCAGCAAATATTAAAGGGAAGGGTGCTTGGGTTTGGTTTATTTGTTCTGTTCAAGGCGGGTTGTTGAGCCCATATCACTTCTGAGGAGGGACGAGGCAAGCAGTTGTGGCACCGGCCCTGAGGGTTATTAGTACTAATTATGCCAGGCATTTGAACTGTGAAAACCTGTTTGGAATAATATGCAATGTTCCCTGCTGAACAGAGCTTAAAAACTATTCCCAGCCCATTGGAGAGCTGGAGCATGCTGACAAAATGCCGTGTTGTTCAAAGGGCTGTCTCTTCCCTCTGCGTTGCCCCTTTGTAGTTAGTGGTGAGACTGAAACTTGAGTCATGTTCCAGACTCCCTTATTGTCCAAAAGGTGACTATAGAAGATGATGCTTCCTTGCCATCACAGACTATTGGCTTGAACTCTAATTTTAGTAGCCCTCTGGGGTCCCTATGTATTAAAAAAACCCAACCCAAAACTAAACAAAAAACCTCCAAAGCCAAACCAAAACCTAAACCAACAAACAGCAACAAATCCTTAGTAATTCTCCATATAGCTGTCCAGTATACTAGCAGAGCTCAGTTACTTGTCATGGGAAGATCTGCATTAAAGTTCTCTTCTGAAAGCTCCCAAGCAAGCAGAGTGTCCCAGGAGCTGGAGCCGTTGGGCTCACAATCGCAGCTCTGTCTCCTTGGAGTTGCCTTAACGTTCCCAGGTGAATAGCATCAAAGTATTTTGGATTGCTGAAGCATCTCTTTGGAAGTGAACTGGGATGATGTTGTTGGGGGATTTGTTGTTGTTTTAGGCCTTCAAAGAAGAATCCTGTTTGGTAGGGACATGCTCTGTATCCAGGTGGAAAACAACTACCAATATAACCTGTCTGTTGTATAACTGATTTGTTGTTTGGGACAAAACAAAGGCTTTTACCAGGAATCTGCAGGGGGGTGCAGAGTCTGGGCTATACAACCAGGCTGTCATACAGTGTGTGGCTCAGTTCTGGAAGATCCTGTTTTCCCCATTCATCAGCCAAGGTTCAGCTGTCCTAGAAGCACTTGTAGCAAGCTGAGCTGTTTGTCTGTAAGCACACAAACCCTTTTGTTGGAAAAACTCTGTAAGCAGGTTGGGAAGTCTGACCACACCAAAGTGTTTCCTTCCAAATATGAAATCTGCTTAAAAGTTTGTGTGGCCAAACAGCTGAATGTTAATTGCAGAGAACTTTTCTCAGATGCCTTTACTCAGCTCAGTGCTTTGTATCACCGTGTGTTTTCACTAAACACAAAACCAGATGGGGTGTACTGAGTAAGTCTGTTTTCATGGCTGTTGTGAGTCTTTCATATCATTCAGATGAACAACTGTAAGTCATGGTGCCAGCATCACTCCATTTTGTTAATGCCTGCCAGCAACTCCTTGCAGTGACAAGGAGGAAGAGGGGTGGTGTGTTTTTTGGTTGGGGTTGTTTGTTTCTTTCTATTTGGTTACTGGCTGACTCTCTGAGAAGGGTCTCCTAAAGACCTCGGTACTTTGTGGCAGAATATCCAGTGTTGTATCTTCCTACTTGAACATCCTGTGGTTACAGTCAGGGTGCCTCAACTGTTGCAAGAAAAGTCCAGAAAAACATTCCTGACAACCTTGAGATCTCTAAATCCTCTGACAGTGGTACAGGAGTTTTGGTGTTTGGAATTTAATGCAATTTACAGCCACATCAAGACACCAGCAAGTTGTGAGAGGGCTGGAAGGTATGCTTTATATCAGATTCAGGGCTTGACTTTGCCAGGATACAAGTGTGGAAATTTGGCAGGGCTCACTCAGACTGTGGAATATTTTTTATAATTCTTGGTATTGCTCAGGAAGAGCGTGCTGAATTTCATAGCTTGGTGTTTTCTCACCAGTAGTCTAGATAACACACTGATTAACATGGAGTGATGAAAGGCAGGCTCGAGCAGAACAGCACTTCCAGGCTCTCTGCTGAGAGGACTTCCCTTCAGTGTCAGCCAGATGGACTGAGTGGATATCACAGTTCAGACTCGTAAACAGGCTCGGCTCCATCTGGCTTAGAGATTAATTTCATTCCCCACAATGTAATTCTTGCACCAATCTCCCTCTATATAATACATCTTTCTCTCATGTGCACACACTCTGTTTCTTTCATTGACTTGTAAATAGGAAGGGTTTGCTCTGCAGCTAGAAAGCACCGTGCTTTTCCTTTTCATGATTTCCCTGCTTCCTGCTGGGCTTGCAAGGCAGAGTTTTGTGCTGGAAAGGAACGTTTCTGACTTCCCAGGGAGGTGAGGAGGAGCCAAGGCAAATTCCCTGCAATTCAAAGCTTTATGATTTGCACATTTCTCTAATGGGAGCTTGTGTTTGCAAATCCTAAATAAGACTGTGATTCTGGTTTTAGGTGTTTTTTGGGTTTGGGTTTTTTTTGATGTTGTGGTGTTTTCTTTATCCTCCTTCATAATTTAATGTTTTGCCACAGGAGGGTTAATTTTCAACTGAGCAAAACCTGTTTCCAATCCAGATGTGCTGGAGATGCTGGCCTAGACAGAGGGAGTGCAAAGGTGGGTTTGTATCTAGCATGTATCTGCTCCTTGAAAGGGCTAAGGTATGGAGCCTGGCAACTGATGGTGGACAGAGATATACCCTTCCTCTAGGTGACCGCAGGTTCTGCATCTGTCCCATGCCTCCTGGGGAGATTATTCGTGCACAAAAGTACCAGAGCAAGCCAAGCTGGCTTTGTAGCCCTTTGCAGCTCTGGGGCTGAGCCTCTCTAGGTCCCAGTGGAAGTGTCCTGTGTGCTTTTTCTTCCCTGGCTGCTAATGATCCATGTTTTAGTGGAGATGCTTCTCCCCCTTCTGTTCTTTGTTTGCCTTCCGACTTGGGTGCATCCTTGCAAGCTGCGAGTGCAAGGACTTGTGCAAGAGCTTTGGAACCCATATCCACCAAAATACTCATGACCACAATATTTCATGTCTTAAGATGTTGAAGTCCAAGTGAACCAAGTTAACAAGTCTTCATTCCAACAGATTCAAGTGGCCTAGGCACTGGGAATGAGCCTGGAGTTACAGTTTGCATGATGAACTTTCCAACAGGTACAGCCATTGCCCCAGATGGGTGCCTGTACCTTCAGAGACAAAGCCACTTTTTCTTCAGTACACCTGGTCCTAACAGTGCTGTCTGCCTCCTTTAGGGCATTCACTCATTTCTCTTATTTCATGCAGTCTTTCCTTTTCTGCCTTTTGTTGTTCTTTTTTCTCCTCCCCCCTCCAGCATTAATATTTACCCCTTGTTCAGCTGAGAGCGCAATTTGGGCATGCTGAAACTCATGTCAAACTTCTAAAGTGCCACTGGTAAAACAGCTCTGGCACTAAACCAGAATGACTTGCATCTGTTTGTGGCTATCTGAAGTCTTTTAATTATCTGGCTAACCTATTCCATGGGAGAGAGAGCTGGCCTGCCTGGAGCAAGGTTAAAAATTATTTGCTGTTTTATCTTTAAACAGCAGATTCCAAAAAGGAGAAAGAAACCCAAATGCACTGTTATGACCTTAGTGCCTCGGCTCATATGCTGGATACATTAAATTGCTCTGGTAGTGCCCTGGTCTAACTCAGCATGCATTTAATGAAATGCCATGTAAATTATTTAAGATTGATTTTAATTAAAGCCAGACCTCTGACAAGGCAGAAGTCGTATGTATTGCCTCAGCTAGATAGAAGCTGCTTGCAGATTCATTGCTGTGTTTTCATGCCATAGTCCAACATGGCTCCCCTCTGCATCATCTTGGGAGGAGAAAATGTGATAAAATTAGTGTTAAATTTTCTCCTAAGCTCAGTCATGTTCCTTCTGAAGTCAATTGGAGCTCTGTCCTAGCTTGCAGCAGTCTAGTGGCCGTGGCTTTCTGGCATCCCTGCAGTGCCCGCTGCCTGGAGCAGGCCATGCTTGTTGCTTTTCCTCTGCCATTCCTGCTTTGGTTTTTGGTTGTTGGTTCTTTTTATTGCCAGTTTCCTTTACATAGTGATTTCCCTTATTTCCCTAATAATACCTCTCTTCTCCTTTGGATAGAAATGCTTAGTTTCTGTGAGAGCAGACCCACCTACTTCCTCCATTCTGAGTGGGAATACTTGGAGGAAAGGTACTTCTGTCTATACTGATGGCACCTATGTTTGCAACAGAATTGTGAACCAGGATCTCTACACGTTGGTATTTGTGTCACCACTGTAGGGTGATTTTGGAGCTTGTTTCCAAACAGTTTGGCAATCTTCATGCAAAGGTTGATGCTAGATACCAGAAAATCAGGACTTTGGTCTCTATACAAGCAGTAACAGCTCTGGATCCTCTTTGGTAGCACTTTACTTCCTAGTGGATTCATTGATGTCTTAGAGTTGGCAGAAGTAAAAGACCACAGGTCATCAATGTAGGCACCTCTTGGAGTGCTCCCTGATGTAGGCACTTGGATAACTCTTGGGACCTCTGAAGCTTCCAAGGCAGCTCAGGGCTGGGAAGGGGTTTGGGACTGTCTGTTGCATGGAGGAACGAGCATCTCTTCTCACTGCTGACATCCGCTGCATGGCTGTCCCCTTTTTAAATACAGTAGGGAACTTATCTTACAGTGACCTGACAGAATCAATCACTGTGTTTGAAGGAGTAATATGTATTTATGTAAAAGAGAAAAGCATTTTGGTTCAAAGCATAAATAATACATTGTTTCCTGCCTAAGCTGTGGCTTGCCATCACACTGAGACGCAAATGTAAGGGTGAGGGGGTGACGCTGTTATACAAAGCTCAGCAGGCTTCTATCTTGTTACTTATACATAAACTGGGGGTAGGTTGCCCCCTATTCACATTATGAGGTGATTAGCACGTTGTTTAACATCAATTATGCATGTTCCATGTTTACAGGCATGTTAAATTATGCAAGAAATAGTCTTTAGACTCTTTAAGTTAAGAGGGGAAGAAAAACAGGACCTAAGCAAACCTTTTACTTCAATGGCCTTCCCTCCCTTTCCCATCTGTGCCCTGGGTTTTACAGGCTGGGCCGTGTAAGTAAAGGAGATGCTCCCCTATTTCTTCCTGCTGTCCTCCACCTCTTGGGGACATGTGGCCCGACTGCCAGCCTGGCACATGGGCTGGTGACACCTGAGGTGCCTGGCTGTAGCAACATCAGGAGGTATCTTGAAAGCATGTCTTGTAGCAAAACAAAGGCACTTTGGCTGCAGGCTGTTTCTCTACTTCACATTAAGTGTTGACTTCAGAAAATTGAGAGTAGGTGGATCCAGAAATGCTTCCCGAAGTGCACTTGCCTTGAGTGCCAGGCACAGGGTGGGTCTTGCCCTTTCTAGGGCAGGTAAATGCAGTGTTTTGAAGCATGGAATACTTGAACTTAAATAGGGTCTCAAGCACTTGAACACCATGCTGAATTTAATGATCCAGTCTCATTAGAGAAGACTGTTCTACAAGCACTCATCAGAAAGTGTCAAGATGTAGTGTGTTGGCTGACACTTTAACCTTGCTGTGCTTAGATCTGGTGAAGTAGGAGCCTGACCCATCCTTGAAGGACGTGGACTCTTTTGAGCTGCTATGGATGTTTCCCTGATGATTAAGTGATATTTGCTGGTGATCCTGAGCAGTGTTTCATCTCCAGGGAGAGGAATGTTCACTTCCTAGGAAAAAAAAAAATGTTGGTTTGCAAACTCCCCGAAGGAGGGTGTTTGCTTTTCAGCTGCTTATTTCAACTAAGAGTCCTTCAATTTCTGAAAAGACAAGTTTTGGAAGAGACTGGGATGGGGGTAAGTGCAGTTTCTGTAAGAATCCATCCTCCATGGCTTCACATAGTCATAAAGAACAAAATACTTCCCTGCACAAATTTAAGACCTGCAGTAAAAATCACAAGCTGCCACTATACTGTGCTGTAAGAAAAGAGCAGGAGGGCTCAAGGGCATGCTGAAGGTCATAGGTCCCTGCAATAGCAGGAGCTTAGTGAGGTGAAATTCCCAGCTGAGGACTGAAGAGGAGAAACACATCCTCACTTATGAAAAAATCACTGAAGGGCAGAAAAAGACTCAAAACGTGGTAATGTTTTAACCCTTGGTATGTGTGCAGAATGAAGCAGTGGGGATGTGGTGTGTGCACCCTGCTTTGTGGTGTTGGGGCAGTCGCATGTGATGCTTCTGTGCAAGAGCCTTGTATATGTTCTCTTTAAAGCCTAGCCAAAAGTGATGAGTGCAGTGCTGTAAGGAAGAGAAGGCTGCTGCTCTCTTCAGCTGACCTAAGTACTCAAAGCCATCCCAAGAACATTAGATGAGTTGTGGTTTTGCGTCCTGTGGTTACTGCAGTAGTGAAGCAGCCCTTGAAAACTTGATCTTGCTCCTGAGGCTTTATACAACTGCTGATGTTCACAGCTGGACAGTAGGATGTGGTAGAGCTGGCTTTGGACCCAGACAGCCAGGGCACAGCCAGCCGTGGGGCATGCTGATATGAGGCTCTTTAATGTCCATAACACTAACATTTCTTTGTTTCTTTTTTAAGGGGTAGAGGATTGATCTTTCTCAGAACCAAGCCTGGCTAGATCTTTTAGTTCTGTAAGGTGCATCTCCCCGAGGTGCTAATATTAATTGGAAGGCTGGGCAGTGCAATAAGATTCCTCATTAAGCAATACTTTTATGTTAGATGGTATTGACAAACAGATAGAGAGGAATAGGATATTTACAGTCCACTTCACTTAAAACCCAGAATAGTAATGGGCCAAAACTGGAGTCTTAATGCACACAAAGAGCTCATAATCCAGAGACAATCTGTGTAACACCAGGGAGAGATGCTGTGTTGCAGGGTGTGATTGAGTAAGGAGAAGCCAGAATGTCCAACACAATTCATCATGGTCACAGATATTAAATGGGGAGCAGGATCAGCAGTGAAGCAGCTTCTGAATCTCATTTTACAGCCCTGTCACGGCAGCCCCTGACAGGCTGCGTGTACATGCTGTGCAGTCAGCAAACATACACCTGTCTGGGTAATAGCTATATATTGAGATGCACATACAGAACATGCACAGGCATCTCACAGAAGCAGATGGGGAGGATCGTAAAGTAAGTTTATGGAAAGGCAAGATTAAGCTGGAAAGGCAACAAAATGCTCCAGGAACTTAAATGAGAAATATATGTTGGCAATGGGACAGTGCTTAGAAAGAACAGAAAAATCAATTATTGTTTAGCTGCAGTGGAGGTTATGGATCATTTAGCAAGGGCTTTTAGAGAATATCCCAAGAACAGTAACTTCACTTCAAAGGACCTCGAAGAAGCCAGTTACTCTCTGAGTTATGGTTCCCAGTGACATATCACTGCCTGCCATATTGAGCAGAGTGTCAGTCTGTTGAACCCAATTGGAGATGGATTAGAATATAGCAAGAGTTATTTTACTGAGTTAACAGTGAGGCAGCTCTCAGGACCTGGAGATCTAGGAGCCTGGAATTGGTACTGTATCCCCCATAGCTTTCAAATTATTTTAAATAAGATGATGTACTTTTGGGAGGAAAAGTCTGATTTTGAGAGCTGTATCTCCAAGACCAACTCCTGTGACAGCTATATAATATAAAGCAATTGCTGATAATTTTAGTGCCCTGAGCATCGTTTGGAGTTTTGCTGATGTATATTTATTTTTGAAATAAAGTGGGAACTCAGATGTTTCTGAGGCAGCAATCTGTGCCTGTAACTACCAGCTAACTGGCTGATGTTCCTTGTTATGTCTTTGGTAGAGGCTTTTCACAGCTGATTGTATTTATGCTAGCTTGCAACTGAATTGTGAGGGATTTGGTAAGCTTTTATACACTGTATGGCTGCGTGGGGTCTCTGCTATCTAGCAGCACCTTAGTTCTACTGTGAACAGGAGCAGTGATGATGCAAAACCACTCTTGTGAGTTATCCAAATGGTTGTGTGTCAGGTCGTGGGTGCAGACCAAACCATCAAAGGACAAGAAACACTAGAGACTTTGATGCTGCTCTGGGAAAAGCACATCCTGAATTTTAGTCAAGCTTTCAAAAAATAAAGGGAAAAAAGTTGGTATGTGTCTTGTAAGCAGCAAGATTTCTTTATTTTTGTCTGTATTTCTTTATTATATTTGTTTGGGAACTTGTATCTAACGAACTGAAAATACCTGGCAGTGGTGGCCTAGCCTCTGCTTTAACATTCAACTGTCTGAAGACCAGAGCTCTGTTTTCAGCTCGCTCCCTGGGATCAGTGTGCTGCTCTCAGGCCCTTTTGCATCCTTATTTCCCCCTAATCTGACAAGGTCTGTCCTCTTTCTCATGCTTACTTTTGGCCAGAGCGCTGCAGGACGGTATCCAAGTCGGTCTCTTCAGTGAGTTGTGAGCCTCGGTGTTCTTCTACCATGACATTCCTATCAGACCATATCGTGGGTGGTACCTGGATCCTTACAGGGCCAGGGTAGTTACAATGTGGGCAGGAAGGTTTTGCTAGCAACAGCTTTCTGGATGTGCCTGGAGAAGGGGCACTTCCAGGCAGTGTTTTGTCTGCTCCAGGCTACAAATTAAAAAGTGGACCTATTGAGGTGGCACTTGGCATGTGTTTTACCCACAAATTAAGAATTACCTGAAGTTGATGGTATAAGAAACACTCTGGAAACTGTGGTGTTTTATGACTATGTCTTTCATCACAAGGTAAAGGAGATGCCCCTTTCCCCCCACCCCTAGTTTTCCAGTCATAAGCTGGGAAGCAAATCAGACTCTTACAGGTACGAGGGATCTATTTATTGAGAGAGTAAACAAAAATACCAAGGAAACAAAAAAGAAAATGCAGCTAGTGATAATGCCATTTTTAGTGTGTGAAAAAATAAAGCTTGCTTTTTTTCCCCCTTAAAAAAGCCATGGGGATTGAGTCAAAACACAGGGGAAATCCAGAAAGCCAAGAGTCTGATTTACCAGAGCCATGGGCACACTTGTACCTATGACAATAATTTGAAAAACCCCAACTTTTCAAATTAGTGTCTGCTGCTTTTCAAACCTTCCCTGCTTTCTCCTCACTCAAGCAGTAGTTTCTTCCGTCAAATCAACGCTCTCCATGTACATCTACTCTGCTCTGCCCTCCTGAGGCCCCAGCTGGAGTCCTGTGTCCAGAGCTGGGGCCCCCAATACAAGGAAGATGTAGAACTGTTGGAGAGGGGTCAGAGGAACCATGGAGATGCTCAGAGGGCTGGAGCAGCTGCCCTACAGAAAGAGGCTGAGGGAGCTGGGCTGGGTCAGCCTGGAGAAGAGAAGGCTGTGGGGGGACCTCATTGCAGCCTGCCAGTACCTGAAGGGAGCAGAGGAACAGGAGGGGAATCGGCTTGTTAAAGGGCAGAGACTGGCAGGACAAGGGGGATAGATTAAAGCTAAAGGAAGCTTTAAATTATATATTAGGGGGAAGTTCTTTACAGAGAGTGTGGTGAGGGGCTGGAACAGGCTTTCCAGAGAGTGGGTGGATGCCCCGTCCCTGGGGGTGTTCAAGGCCAGGTTGGATGGGGCCCTGGGCAACCTTGTGTAGCTCCAGGCCTGGAGGTTGGTGTCCCTGCATGTGGCAGGGATGTTGGAGCTCTGTGATCCTTGGGGTCCCTTCCAACCCAGACCAGTCTGTGATTCTGTGAAATCTTGGGCTAGCTTTTGCTTTGCTGTGCTGCCAGGTAAGGAAATGAGTCCCTCTTTCTGTTTGCAGGAGTTAACTTGCATCCTTTGCTGTGCATATCCTCTGAGAGCATTGAAGTCAATACCGGTGTTCTAAGGAAATGTCAGCAAATCCTGTGCCTGCAAGATGTCTAGTGGCTGCTTGTTGTTTCCTTGCATGAAATGGTGGGAGTGCTGCATGGTGTTGCATCTCAGGAGGATGATACGCAGTGTTTATGCTCATAGTTGAGTCCCAAGACTGGTTCCACTCCAGATGATCCTGCAACATAGCAAAGAGAATTACATTCACTTTCAGATGCTTTAGAAGAGGTGCCCAAGATTCAGCATTAGGTGCAAATGCTGTGTGTTCTGGGACTGGAATTTTTTGATCCAATACTTCACAGAATCACAGGGGTTGGAAGGGACCTTGAGAGCTCATGGGGTCCAACCCCCTGCCAGAGCAGCTCCCAGCTCATATTGCACAGGGCGGTGTCCAGACGGGGCTGGAATCTCTCCAGAGAAGGAGATTCCACACCCCCTGGGCAGCCTGTCCCAGGGCTCCCTCACCCTCACTGGGGAAAAGTTCTTCCCCATGTTGGTGTGGAACTTCCTGTGTTCCAATTTGCAGCCATTGCCCCTTGTCCTGTCCCCACAGACCTAGTTAACAAGACTAAAGCATCTTTTCATTAATGCAGTTTTTTGGTTCCAGTCCTTAAAATTCAGCTTTCGTGCATGTATGAATGTGGTTATGTAAGTATGCACGTGTGTCTGTGTCTGGAGGACCTATAATAACATCTGTTACATGGTTTATATTGCTGTTTACTGGAGTAACTTGACAACTATAGTAGTAAAGGACATAGTGAGACCTTGCTTTGTTTTTATTTCCAGAGTCTGCATACAGTATTCACATTTCAATGGTGCATCTCACTCCTTCACTGCCCCTTTCCCAAGCATTTAACCTTGCTCAGCTTCTGCTGAAGTAAGACCATTCTTGGTTGGTCTGCCTTTGATCAAAAGTACCCATGGTCTGAGAAAAACCTCCCAGTGAAGTGAGAAGCAAATTGGAAGCAGATGAGTTTGGCTTAGGTTTTACTAAGAGCAAAGGGTGCTTCAGAGCAATAAATTCTGAGGGGGTTTTGGTGGCTTTTTTACATTTTCTAAATGAGATTCACCAAATGTCTTGCACTCAATCCAGACCTTAGTTTGCCTTTGTAATCTTTGATTACAGGACTGTGAGCTGGAGGGGAAGCTGAAGCAAAGACCGGGGGTAGAATCAGTGGGTTGAATGAAGTGTGTCGGTAACGTTATTGTGTGGCTGAGAATGAACATTGAGAATGAAATTCCTGCTTGTCTCTTCGAAACTAAAATGGATCTTTATTTGAAGATGTGTGTCATAGTGATATGTTGTGAGCTTTTTCAGGCGTGTGTGGTGATGTTTCATTCAGGAGAGGTTCTGCTAGAAGGGTATGTGATCACTGTAGCATAGACCTGCCACGTAGCACAGCTGCTGGCTTCTGTTTACACTTACCTAATTCAGTGTAGAATACTCTTTCTACTGCTGATCAGACCTATTTAACCTTTCCTATACATCACATGTTGTTTCAAATTAGGAACAGTATAATAGACTAGCAATAAGTTCTCTAGGCTAAGGATGAGCGAAGATCCCTCTGGGGACTCATCTCTGCAATTGCTTTTTGTCTTTGGCTCTGAAGCACAAGTGCTGCTGCTTTCTAACATCTCATATAAACGGGTTGCAGGAAATTTTAAGGAGAGGCTGTTTCTACTTATGGCTCACAAAAAGTTCTGCCTCTGTGTGGCTTGCATCTTGAGCTGGGAAAGGCAGCTGGTTTCTGAGCTTGTGCATGTTCACTGTGAGCATTCAGAGGCTCATGGAAGACAGACCGTTGCTTTTTTTTTTTTCCCCTCTTGTTCAGTTTGTGATGGTCACAGTCACCCTGTTGTTATACCAGTGGGACAGGAAAGCAGCTTCTGCCACAGGTAGGGTTCAGGAAAAGCAGATACATTCTGCAGGCCAGCAGGGACAGGGAGGGGATTGTCCCTCTCTACTCTGCCCTCGTGAGGCCCCAGCTGGAGTCCTGTGTCCAGAGCTGGGGCCCCCAATACAAGAAAGATGTGGAACTGTTGGAGAGGGGTCAGAGGAGCCACAAGGATGATTAGAGGGCTGGAGCAGCTGCCCTACAAAGAGAGGCTGAGGGAGCTGGGCTTGTTCAGCCTGGAGAAGAGAAGGCTGTGGGGGGACCTCACTGCAGCCTGCCAGTCCCTGAAGGGAGCTTATAAGCAGGAGGGGATTAAACTTTTTAAAAGTGTAGATAATGGCAGGACAAGGGGGAATGGACTAAAGCTAAAGGAGGGAAGGTTTAGATTAGATATTAGGGGGAAGTTTTTTACAGAGAGAGTGGTGAGGGGCTGGAACAGGCTGCCCAGAGAAGTAGTGGATGCCCCGTCCCTGGAAGTGTTCAAGGCCAGGTTGGATGGGGCCCTGGGCAACCTTGTGTAGCTCCAGGCCTGGAGGTTGGTGTCCCTGCCTGTGGCAGGGCTGTTGGAGCTCTGTGATCCATGGGGTCCCTTCCAACCCAGACCATTTTATGATTCTATGATTCATAGGTCAAGCCCTTGAGCATCTCTTGCATGGCTCTGCTGTGCCGATACAGAGCAACACCTATGTCTCTGTTCTTAAATGTACCCCAAGACACAGGTGACTCCTTTGCAAAAAGCATACAAAAAGTTAAGTGATAACAGCCACAGAACTTAGCAGCATGCCAGATCTGAACTACTTTTAGAAAAACACAGGAGAACTGATCTACAAATGCATCATTGCTAGGTTTCTTCTTAGAGTAAAATACACCATTGAGTTCTTATTTTAGAGCTTTCTCCCATTTCCTGTGTTCTTCTTCTAGGTAATTGCCATCTGTAGCATACAGCAGTGTGCTTTGCCTCCCAGTGGATTCTCCTTAGGCAAGACAAACTTTAACTGTCTTATTTTTGAGTCATGTACGCTGTGGTGTTGCTCCCTGCTGTAAAATGGCTCCTAGCTCAGCTTCGTGTGCTGATGTTTCCTTGGAGTTCTCAGATGCCCTTGCATCTGCTGCTGACTCCTAGAAATGGTGTAGAGACAGAAAGCCATCCCTTGCATGTGGAGTCGGTTTTGTGCTGCTGCTGCTCTCCCTTTTATTCTTGAGAACTGTCTTGAGTCTTGTGCAGGCACTTGATAAGTGTGTGTGAAATGTGCCTGTTGTGATCCCATCAGACCTGCTCAGGTTCCGTTCCACACCACTAACTGAATTCCTCATCCAGGGAGCTGCATGTGTCACTGTGACAGACCAGTTTTATACTGATATAAAACCATGTGAATTACGCTGGAATAAACCAGGTTAGCACGTTAGTCAATGTGACCTTTGTGGTTTGGTGGCCCGAGGAAACAGCAACTGAACTCATCTAGGTATCTCAGTAGTCATCACCATTTTCTGTTCCTTTTTTCCTTGGGTGGGAGAGAAGGGGAATCTGAGGCTATCTGAAAAATGAAGCCTACAGAAGAAACAAACAAACTGCCTGCTTTGGTATTAGAGTCATCAATCTTGGTCAGGCATTATTGCCAAAGGAGAACTGGACTGGAAAAATATTCATGTCAGTGTTCAATCATTACGTCCATTAGATACTGGTTGGCATTGATACATATTAAATAAAGGAGTGTGAGTTGTAGCTGCTCCAGTTTTCTGTGTGCAACACCAATACAGTGATAACAGGCTGAAAATGCTTTCAGCAGCTCATTTATTTATGTGTGTGTGGAAGGGAGGGTTGGCAGCTGGACAGACTTTAACATTGTATAGAAGAAACCTGGTCGTGTGCCAGCAGATCTATAGTCACAATCAACAACTTTTTAAGGGTTTCAGCATGGGAAGAGTGAAGGAGTGGAGCTGGGGCCAGCTGAAGCATTTGCAAGTGACACAAGTAATATTTTCTTTGCAGTACGGCCAGAAGTAGCGATGAATCCTGTTGCCTGGAAGTCAGTTGGAGGCATAGAAACTTGTAGAAGGAAGTCAAGAGCTATTGATGAAGCTCTGTAGGAATTACACCTGCAGGTTTGAGCTTGTGAATGGTGCCACAGGTGTGGTGGGAGCCAGGATGAGGTTGGTATAAGTAAGAAAAAAAAGTTAATAGGTTTAGTTCTCTTGCTTTGGAACTTGTGTAGTAGTGGGAACAAGTGGTGTCAGCAGTTTCTGTTCTGTGATGGCAAAGAACAAATTGCAGTGGTGACAGGACAAAGTCTTCAAACTAAATGAAATGCAGCTGGGGTGTGACTTGTTTTCCCATCAATGAAGCAAACTTTATAGTATGGTGACTGGTACTAACAAATGTCCTTCTGGCATTTGCATTGTAGCTGATTTAGAAATAAGACACTGGAGTCTCTGCAATTGCCAGAAGAATTGCCTCCCTTTCAGGAAACATGGCTCTCAGGAGGTACAGCAGAGGTGACCTGCCTCCTTCTCAGCATGTTGCCAGGCTTAAAAAGTGCAGTGTTACCTTTCAAAAGCTTTCCGTGGCTCCCTTGTTGCTACAGCTCTGGGTCATAGGAATCCTTAGCTAGAGAAAGGCAAAGGTCTGAGCCCAGGTTTTCCTCTCCATAGAGAAGACTGAAAACACTTCAGTGAAAAAGCAAAATCTTCCTTCTGGGAAATCAAAGAAAGTATTTCTGATGTCCTGATCACCTGAACAGAAATACCCCATTCCTGCATAGCCAGGTGGAAGCTGTGCTTTGAAGGTCTTGTCCTCCTGTCTCCCTTGCAGGCTGCAGTTCTCTCATCATGTTGTGTCTCTGCTCAGCCAAGGGCTGACAAAATCAGAGTAGGGATGGGATCCTGCACAACAAAACCAGAACGTCCCCAGGCAGGGACAGGCATCTTAAAATGAGGTTTTTCTACTGACAGCTGCAATGTCCCTGTCTCTCAGCATGACATGGCAGAGGATCACTATGCAAGTGTATCTCATTACCTGGGTCAGTCTCTTACTGTGTGGTGTTTTCCAGTGCTCAGAATCCCAGTCTGGACTCAGCAGATTCTCCATCTTGGATGGCATGGTTGAATTATAAATGACAGTGTGTTGGGTGTCAGTGAATTTACAGAGCAACAGCTGTGCTAACCATGCTTTGCTACTCCAAACTTCAATTTACCTTTAAAAGGCAGCTTTCCCTAGCCCAGTACTGTCTCTGCTGCTTTGCTGCTGGACTTTGGCGTAGCTCTTTCTTCATTTGTTTTCATACCCTATGGAACATTAAGCTTCATTTGTCAGGACCTAAAAGGTACATATATCAGGTGATAACACTGTTACCTAATGACACTATGGTCCCTCTGCTGTTCCCACCAACCAGCAGGAGCATCGGCTCCTCCATTAATCATACATCCTATGTAAGATTAATGTAGCTCTTCACCTAAAACCATGTTTTAACATAAAAAAAAAATCTTCCCTCTCACAAAGCACAGTTAATATGGTTTATAGTATGGTTCTTATTTTTCTTCTCTCTATTTCCTGTTCCATAGCACTGAAGCTTTGCAAACACTTACAGAACTGGTTTACTTTGACAAAGTGGAGGTTTTGAAATGCTTCTGAAGACTGACCTGGGGACCATTTCATTCCACACAAGTGTGTTTTGACTGTGCTTCCTGACAGCAGGACACCAGGGAGGCCTATCCAAAACTAGGTATTAGGACTGTATTTCCTTGCTGCACGTCTGCTGAGGAGATACCAAGTGTGTTAACTTCTGTTGTTCACAACCCTTGGTTTTGGCTATGAGCCGTGATAGAGCCACATATGTTGTGACCATGAATGGATGGGGTCAGGGTTATTTTGTTCTTGGTTTGCTCTGAGTACCCTACAAAGCTGGGTATAATATGGTCTTTGATCTCTGTAAATCATCCTGAAATCTCAAGATGGAAATTTCTCCAGCATGCTTTACCAGTGTCTCCTTTATTTTTCTTGATTTTGATCATCTAAAATACCTTATCTGAAACAAATGAGAATAAGCAGTAGATTTTGAATTATTCTTCTGCTTGGTTGGCCTTGGCCAGGTGCCGGCTGCCCACTCAGCTGTTCTCTCACTCCCCTGCAGCAGGATGGCAGGGGAGTGGAGGTGGTGAGACAATAAGATAAAAAAAATCGTAGGTTGAGCAAAACCCAGTTAACCATCATGGAAAATGGTTGACTTGGAGAAAATTAATTTATTGCCAATTACAATAGGTTTGGTAGTAGAAAACAAATACATTAAAACACTACCTTCCCCCCACCCCTCCCTTTTCCTAGGCTCACCTTCACTCCTTTCTTCCCAGGTATGCTGCTTTCCTCCAACCCTCCAAATCCCAACTCCTCTGTGCCCCCCAAGGACAGGGACAGACGGAGATCCAGAGGGTTGTGGTCAGCCTCTACCAGCTCCTCTCTGCCACCCTGTCCTCATGCCCTCCCCCTGCTCCACCATGGTCTCTCCATCATGGCTACAGGGGACTCTGCCCCAGCTGTTCCTCCCCCTACTCTGACCTGTGTGCTCACAGGACTATTTCTCATGCTTTTTTTTTTTTCCTTGTTCTCTGCAGATTTTGCCCTTTTAAAAAATATGTTTTCCCAGAGGTGCTGCCAGCCTGGCTGAGGGCTGGGACAGCCTTGTCTGGTGTGGGCAGGCCCAGCCTATCCTCACACAGGCCCCTGCCGCTCCTGCCACCAGCACCAGTGCAATTCTATAGTCTTACTTTGTGTTCATCTGATTAATTAGGGTTTGAGTTTTGTCCCCCTGAATACACTAATCATGGCAGCTCTCTAAAAGGAAGCTAGGGCTCCCTGTGACCATCATGGTGCAAGGAAGGGATGGGGTCTCTGCACGGAGATGGAGGGGGAAGAGGAGAGGCTTCTCCCGGGCCTGCAGTGCCATCTACCACTGCAGCAGGGAGATGGGGATCTGCCTCCTGAGCGCCTGTGAAGGAGTTAACTGCTGCCAGGAGAAACTGTTCTGTGACAGACCTGACATGACCCTGGAGAGTCTGGTACTCAGGTGCTCTGGAAGTAAAGTGCTCTAATGGATGGCAGTTGCCAGCTTTTGGGGAGGAGGCTTTGGATCAGGCTCTTTAAGTAACCGGGGCACCTTTGGATACTGAAGAAACAACTTTTATCTGCACTCAACAACAGGAGTGGTTCGGAAGTTACAGCTAGAAAAGAGTGCTAAGTCTGAGTGCATAAACTACTCAGGTCCCTGGGAGCCCATTTCATATTTACTTCCAATTCTGTGTCAGGATGTACAGCCCAGCTCTCTGATGTTGTGCTCGGGATCATAGTGAAAGAGTCAGTCCGCTCTAATTTGAGAGGGTCCAGGCTGGTTTGTCAAAGCTTCTCCCCTGCTGTGCTGGGATGCCTGCAGTCGGTTGTTATTCTCTAGCTGTCAGACGCTGCAAACTCCAACTGCTGTCTGCGTGAAGTGTCGGAGATGACAGGCACGGAGCCTTCAGCCGTCAGTGCCGCTCAGCAGCCTGTGGCGGGTCTCTGACACGCACGAGTCATGTTTGTACTGGAGGTAAATCCCATCCTGCACATGCTGGGGATATCGTGGTCCATCAAGCTTGAGTGACTTGGATCATCAGGAAGGTGCACAGTCTTAACTGAGTGAAAGAATTCAGGTAGATGCTGGGTTTGCATGTGGGCTTTGGTCTCTCTTGGGTACAATGAAATTCTTTCTCCCTGCAAAGTGAGTGAGAAGGGGTATTTGAGAAATACAGGACCCTGTGTGGGTGACACCCCTCCCCCCCCCATTACATGAAATGTACTGTGTCCTCACAGCCTTAGGAAAATACAAATTTCATCCAAACTGAGGTTGGGCCAAATGTTGACCAGCAAAGAGATCCTGGTGACTTCTCTCCTGTTTGAAAGGCTCTTGTGCCAAAATGCGGCTAGATGAGCACGATTTCTGAGGTGCACTGGGTGTGGTTAAAGGAATGATGTTTCTCTGGAAGCTACAGTAGTTATGAATGCTAGTGCATGGAGCTGTTGGAGCTTTTTTGATAGTTTCTCCAAGTTTAAATTATTTTCAGTGAATGATGCCTCCAACTGAATTGGTGAGAGAGATTCCATCCAAGTAGCAATTACAGAGATGGTCTGTTGGATAATCTGTAGAGGGCAGGGGCTACAAGAGGTTTTCCTTGAAATAAATGAGTACACTCTGGATGAGTGGCAGCTGAACTCAGGCTTGTACACTGTCACCTCCTTCCTCTTTTTTTTGGAAATATACGAGCAAGTTTTGACTCATGGGAGAATTGGGTCATTCTGGTAGCTTTTATGGCCTCCCAGTCTCTGGACCAGAGCAGCTGTGCAGGGCAGGAGAGTGCTGCTGCCTGGTGTCCAGGTGTTACTGGAGTTACTCTGCCAGGGAGATGTAGAGCTGCTGTCCCACAGATAGGCACCACTTCTCCAAGCATGGCCCTCACTCTTGGAGGACCACTCTGCTACCTGGTCATCTCTTTTTAGACTTTGTGTACATTAGAAGTAGAGAATCATGAGAGAGATTTATAGTTAATTAAGAATTACTTTTATAATTCAATCCTACCTTTTATTACAACTCAGGCTAATTAGCTTTACTCAGTCATTAAACGTACTAAGGCCAAGACTTTGAAAATGGGTTCCAGCTTTGACTGAAAGATACGACTGATTTCACCACATCCCTCTCAATTATGCTCATGAATAATTTGCTTATGATATTTGAGGATGCTTGTGGGGTATAAGAAATTCATCTTCGTGTCTGGTTTCCCTGAAGAATGTTCTCTGTTTCCTGAAATACAGCAGCTTGCGTTGGAAGTGCACTGCCTGTCTCCTTGTCATTATATCCCTGCTGAAACATTTCCGGTGGTGAAGCAGATATGTGCTGTGAAACTGTATATCTTGAATTGTGTGCTGCTGAAATGGATGTTTTAGTGAACTGCCCAGAGTCTGGAAAATTATTCATGCTGACTATTTGGGAAATACTTTCAAATAATGAAGAAATTTTCAGGAATCAGAGGTGTATCATGAAAGACTAATCCTAGCAGAAAAGAGAGAGACACACACACACACACACAAACATTCTGCCCCCATTTCCCCCCCAAGTTTCACCATCAGGCTTGTGCTTCTACTTCTGAAATTTCTGGAATGAGCCAGCATCATTCCAGAGGAGAGTTAGGCTCAGAATAATTTTAGGGAGTGCATTGTATTTACAGGTGTGGAATGAGAGGGCAAACCCTTCTATTTCCTTCAGGAATATATTACTTCTGACTTCCAATTTTTGCTTTTATTTCAATTTACCACTGCATTTTCTTTGTAGTGGTTAATTAAGGCTATGCTATTACTAGCAGTTATTTCTGTCTCATAATTACAATGTGATGCTCATTTTATTAGCCTGTTTTATTATGGTCAGTTGTCATTTCAGTGCTTAATCTTTTCTCCTCCTGTCTGCTTACAAACTTGCTGCGTGTTTTTAAGCATGTGCTGGGGCATTGGTGTTAGCTTGTCTTCCCCCAGCGTACAACACCATCACCTTTGCTCTGAGTTATACTGGGCTGATTAATGGAGAAATCTGATTTTTAGGATACTAAATGCTCAACCCTCCTAGATAAAAGGAACCAGGTATTATGTCTCTCTAATACTGGCATCTGTGGGAAATGTTGCTTTGGCTTCTGATGCTGTGTGTCATATGAAACACTTGATGTCCATCTTGTGCATGGTTCAAGGTAGGCAGGGCGAGGGGTGACGATGATGACAGGGTGCAGGACAGGATCTGTCGAGAGCCTTTTTGTAAAGTATTTCTAAAGGAATTGCAGCCAGAAGGGCCTGATGGTCCCCAGAGAGAGAAACAGTCCTAAATGAGCTGTGGAAAGGCAGTAATTGGGGCTGGGGGTTGAGCTGGGTGACAGGATCCAGCAATCCAGTCCAACAGTCCAGAGGCTGAGCTGAAGGTGCCCTGATGGAGACAGGGACTGTGGCAGAGGCTCCAGGCAGCAACATCCGGGAAAAAGGGTGTGTGAATGTGAGTGTTAGCGAAGGTGATGCTGGGGTGAATCCTGTCTGTGTGACTGCATGGCTGCACTGTCAGCAAAGGGCCTCGTTGGCCAAACTGTGGCATTTCTAAATCGGGGCGTTAAGTGCGACTCGGCACAGTTTGTTTCGTTATCCATGATGACAGGCTGGGCTGCTGTGTATTTCCAGCTAGTCTTTTTTTACCCTGAGCTACGTTTGAAAAGATTGGTGTATTTTGGCTGATAACTGTGGAGCAGAAAGAAAATGGTTTCTTAAAAATAGCTGAGACTACACTAGGGAGCTCATTATTTTCGCTGTACTGAAAGACACTTCATTCACCAAGACAGGCTTCCATCAAAGAAACCATCAATGCAGCCTGCTATCATCTGTCAGAATACCTTGTTCTCTTCTCCATAATTAAAATACAGCGTGGCCTATTCGTTACCCCCTTGGCAGCGTGTTCCCTGCTGCTTGGCTTATGCAGCCTTGCTGAATGCAGGGCCAAGTGCTGAGAGAGAATTCTCAATGAGCTGCCCTGAGATTGAGACGCAAGGGGATTATTATTCTTTTGGTAAAGGTAAAAGTGTCTTTGAGCTGTTACAGGGGAACTACAAATGCATCATTTCAATTCTTGCATCATAAACCACTCATTCCCATTTTACATTGCACTGCTGAGAGTAAACTTAAATGGGTATAACTTATCATGACTTGTGTTTCTGAGCTGTTTGAGGCAGCCCAGTCCATTCACTGTTGGGTTTCTCTGGCTTTACTAGTCACTGAGGGATGCAGCGTTCTGTGGAACCAGATGGAGTGTGTGTGAACTGCCAGGCTAACCTCTGAAGCAGATTGAATGGATGACAAATATTGAACAGGAATGAAAAATGCTGCTCCATTGTGGTAGACAAAAATGTAAACGGATCTTAAACTCCTTTGTGATCTCCTAGCTTCTGCTCTCTTACTATGCAATTTAGCTTTTAACATCCTAGACATGAAATCATCCACAGTACGAATTAGAGGATGCCCATTACATTAAAATACTCAGCACAGTGTGGATCATTTCTGCAATACTTATTTCTCTAGTAATCAAAATGTGAGTGCCAAAAGAGAAAACTTCTCCTACCCTGCCTTTTTTCCTAAAGTAGAATTCATTTGTTTGTTCCTTTTATAAGCAGATAGTGGAGCTAATGAAGATAGAAGTCAAGTTTTTTTCTGGAAACAGCTAACTGGATTGACTGTAATTTATTTGCAGTATAGCAGCAGTCCATTTTCTAAGCATGTGTGTATTCTGAAAATTGTTATTGCTGCAAAGTTCTTACAATTGAACTTTGAAAATGAGGAATATATATTTAAGTGACATATCTGCACAAAGGAATAACTGGATGTGCACTGAGACTAAGCTGAAAGCATCAGTATCCTCTTTTCTTGCAGCTTAAGGGACAAATGGGGGAGAGGAGAATGGGGAAAGAGAAAAATGGACAGAAGCATATAGCTTGTATTTTGGAAATGTGCAGTTCATAGCACTAACGCACAGTTCAATGGGAAGGTGGCACTGGAAAAAGTAAGTTCCATTGTCTAAAGTGAGAAAATTGCTCCTGATGATGAACGTAGTAATGCCAGTGGTGAAATTTACCTTGTGCTGATTAGCTGGCATGTTGATTAGCTGCTCTCTGCAAATGCCATCCACATCCAATTAACAATCCTCTTTTCAGTGTCCCTTTTTGATCCCATCATCCTTGCATGCACTGCAGGTATATTTACCTTTCTGAAATACTATATTGTTGGTGTACTAACCTGCCTGGCTCCCTTCTCTGACACTCAAGAATGACAAGATTTTGATTTGGAAGAAGGGCATATGGCTTTTTCCACTAAAGTGTTCCCTAGAGAGTCTTTTTCTAAAATGGGAATCTAGCATCCAGCTCTGATTTTTAACTCCCTGTGTAGCTCATCTGTAAGCTGCTGTTTTCCACCAGGGCAGCAGTCCCTGTTTTCAGGCTGAGTAAATGTCCTGGATGTCTCTCCAAGAGGTTTGGGCTGGGGCAGCTGTACTGAGATTTGGCCATTAATGAAACTAGTGCTAAGGACAGATAATCCTTCATTCCTTCCAGGGAATCTACAAGACCCTGTTGGCAGAGGCTGAATCAGGGATGTGTCTGGTCAGGTCTGCTTTGCAAGCAGTACCATGGGGAGACTGGTCCTGTGGGCATCTGTTGGGTAGAAAAGGGGATGTGAGGGCATTGGGTGTTGGGAGCCTTGGGAGAGACTGTTTGCATCTGTTTCAGAAATAGGCTTCCATATGTCTCCTCTTTTAAAATGGTAATCAACCCTGTGTGCTCCATGGGTCCTCTGCAGAACACTGATTACCTTAAGCATGCATGAACCCCACGTTAATGAGATGTGATCCCAGAAATATGGGGGTTGGGGTGTCTGGCTATAACAGCAAATGACAGAACTGTATAGAAAGAGCTGGATATTTTTTTCTTCCCCCTTCCTTCCACACCTCTGAGACTGTCCTCCATACCCTTGGATGGTACAGAGCTTAAAATGAGACCTTTATCTCCCAAAGCTCCTTTTTTTTAACATGAGTGGAAATAAATGCTGCTTTTTTTTTTTGTGGCACAGAAGAGGGAAATACATTATTTTTCTTTGCAGTTAGGTCGTGCTGGCTTGCTTGCACCTTCCCCTCACTCTTGAGTTATTACAGTGGTATCTGGTAGTGTGAATAATGCTGCACTCCTGCCAACAGGCACAGAACACATTGGCTATAGATCTCAGGAACGTCAGAGGTATATAGGGAAGGTAATGGGGGCTGGTTCCCATCCGGAAAACAAAGGGGTTGAAGTGCAAAATTTGGCTTAGCTGATGGTTGTCCTGAACTTTTATAGACATCTGAGAAATGGGTGTTCTTGGAAAGCAAATTGCTCTTGGAGTTTAGGACTGATTGATCGCAGAGCAGCTTAACGAGGAAGTTCCAGCGAATGCTTTGTGTCTGGTCCTGAAATGCAGCATTATGTCTGCCAGGGACTGTTGGCACCCCCACACTGCTGCCAGCCCCTTTGCAGCAGTTATTCTCTTACCCCAGAGAGAGAAACTCTGGGCAAAAAGTGCTGGAGCTTCTGAAGAAGTCCTGGAGCTGTACTGAGCGGACATTCGATGCTACTGCTTCTTCGAGGGTTGTGATCAGTGGAGCAGAATCTGACTGGAGGCCTGTGACTAGCAGTGTTCCCCAGGGCTCAGTGTTGGGTCCAGTCCTGTTTAATATCTTAATTAACGACCTTGATGAGGGAACAGCATCCACCCTCAGCAAGTGCTGATGATACAAAGCTGGGAGGAGTGGCTGACACACAGGACACTGCGCTGCCATCCAGAGAGACCTGGCCAGGCTGGAGAGCTGGGCAGGGAGACACCTAATGAAATTCAACAAGAGCAAGTGTAAAGTCTGGCACCTGGGGAGGAATAACCCACTGTATCAGTACAGGCTGGGGATGACCTGTTGGAAAAGAGCTCTGTGGAGAAGGACCTGAGGGTCCTGGTTGATGACAGGTTGGCTGTGAGCCAGCAGTGTGCACTGGGGGCTGAGAGAGACAATGGGATCCTGGGGGGCATCAGGAAGAGTGTGGACAGCAGGTCTAAGGAGGTGATCCTCCCCCTCTGCCTTGNGGAGAGAGTCCAGAGAAGGGCTACGGAGATGATGAGGGGCCTGGAACATCTCCCGTATGAGGACAGGCTGAGTGAGCTGGGACTGTTCAGCCTGGAGAAAAGAAGACTTAGGGGGGACCTAATTAATGTTTATAAATATCTTAGGGGATGCAGGGGGAATTGGCCAGCCCCTTTTCAGTGTCTGTGGGGACAGGTCAAGGGGCAATGGCTGTAAACTGGAGCACAGGAAATTCTGCACCAACATGGGGAAGAACTTTTCCCCAGTGAGGGTGAGGGAGCCCTGGGACAGGCTGCCCAGGGGGTGTGGAGTCTCCTTCTCTGGAGAGATTCAGGTCTCATCTGGATGCCTATCTATGTAATATGAGATAGGGAGCTGCTTTGGCAGGGGGTTGGACCCGATGACCTCTTGAGGTCCCTTCCAACCCTTGATTCTTGTACTTCTCTCAAGAAGAGTTGTTCACCCAGTTAAACCTGATTAGATATTCCTGGTTTTCTATTGTAATTGCTGCTGCCTGGCATTTGAGGAATGCGAAGGGGTGCTCAGTTTCTTGGTGTTCTTGGGCAATACATAGTTCTCTCTTTTTTTTTAACAGAGAATAATTGTGATTATCCAAAAGCCTTTTCAATGCTTCAGTGTATTTCTGATCCCCTTTGTGAGGAAAGTCCAGAGAAGCTTCTGCTTCTCAGGTATGTAATAATGCTGAATAGATTAATACAGATGTAGCTTAAGAGACAATTAATACAGCTTTAATATAAGGAGTGTTTGTGTGTTTTGAGATGAGAAAGTATTTGTGTGTTTTGGATTGGAGGAGTACATGGCTGTAACAGTTTGAGATGTTTTGCTAGAGCAGCTACAAAGTTTAACCATAACAGTGGAACAGCCTTGAAGATAGAATAAAGAAAGGGGGTAATAAATAATGAGACCAATGCCCGATTAAGAAGTGCAGTATATCTTGTTTTCAGGTAAAAGGGGTTCCTAACAAATTTCTGCAGGAATGTGGTTTTGAGACGATGGAGAAAACCGTGAAAAGCATGCACTGAGAGAGAGTAAGATGCTCAGCCTTCATCCCTGACAACCACATGAACACCCCCACAGTATCACAGAGCATGATCTATCAAGAAGGAGGCTTCAAGAGCCCCATCTGACATTCCGAGGCTTCAAAAGTTCTAATCTGTTAGCTTAAAGAGAAATCTTGGTGCATACTTTGTTTTCCTGACTTATCCCTTCTATAAAGATCTCACAAGGTCTTTACCAGGCTGCTGATTACCTGTAGTCAGGTAATCAGGCATTCACAGACATTAAATCTGTGTTGTTATTCATTTTTCAACTAGAAAAAAA
>VZTU01006627.1:0-10729 GCA_013400835.1 Zapornia atra
AGCTCACCGTGTGGTTTTCCCAGATTAAGAAAGCTATAGAGCTGTTGCCATGGTTTAGACAACCTGGTTTTTATGGATTTTTTTCTACTAATTCTACTGCTGGCACAGGTTTCCAGCCTTACAAAGCCTCTGTACCAGTCATTTTGTCCTTGGGATATAAACCCAGCTTTTTGGACTCAGAAAGAGCCACCTGCATCCTGCTGTCTGAGAATGTAAATGCACACACATATATATACACACATGTACACATATACACACATATATCTAAGAATAAAACATGATCCAGTTCCTCTCCATAATCAGAGCATGCCCTAATAGCCCCCATTCACTTTTTTTAAAAAGTAAAAAAAGTCATAATTAAGTAATTTTTGTTTATAATTACAAACATCTTGCTTCCCAGCACAGTTACAAGCCACATTTTTCATGACATAACATATTGAGAATGAGCCACACGTCTGCAAAACAAGGCATGTAAGTCATTATGTGGAAGTGGTATCTTTAAGTTTTAGACACAATTCACAAGAACTCTTGGGTGCTTTATCATTCCTATGCCTTTCCTACTTGGAAGCAAAATGCTGTAGGGTCAGGTTCAGTCACAGCCCAAGATAATGTAACTCAGATTAGCTCACTGTGATTACATCGGTGTGAATGCTTTTCAAAAATCTCAAGACAAAAGCTTATACTACATAGTGTTCCAAATCAAACCCCACTCTACTGATGTGTGGCACGCAGGAACACGTGGCTCTTTCTCAGCTGCAGCCACCAACCCTCCAGCATCTCTTCCTTTGCTAGAGAGTTCCATGGCAATTTTCCCTTAGGGTGACAGCTTATCCCTCCAGGCTAGCCATAAAACCTTCCTGTTCTGGGGCAGCAAAGATAGCTTGAAACAAGAGTCCTTTATTTGCCTTGGTTTTGATGATAAGGTATTCCTTTGGTGCAAGGCAGCTTCCCCAGGGCCCCTCTAGCACACAGTTCATCCCTCCATCCACACACAGTGACAGAGACACATTTCTCCCCCCTTTCTGGAGCTCCAGCTAAGCACCAGGGCTACACTATTAGCAAATTTCTCTTTTCTGTGGTTCCTCTCTTATTTTTAAGTCCTCTCTAGCGTCTTATCTAGGATCATTCTGGAGTTACCAGCTTTTTAGTAGAAAAGATAAAAATTACATATCTAGAGTTAACAGATATGCATATAAACACAGACTTGGAGATATCTTTGACTGTCACAGAAACAGGAGTTCCTTCCTTTTTTGGCTTGCCTTCAAACTTAAAGACAGTTTCCAGGAATAAGAAAGTTTCTGTTTATTCTACCAACTCGTAAGATACAGATACCTAAGTAAAACACAAACTCTTCTGCAGAAAATGCAAATTAATATTTTTTAAAATGTTGCTGGCTTTGGTGACAAGCACGGATGATGGATTTAGATTTAGTTATCTAAAATCCACACTATATCCCCTATGTATACCGAGCAGTAAGGTTCACCTGTGCTGGGATGCCAAAGGATGCCCATGTATCTGATGTGCCGAGAAGTAAATCCAAGAAGGCAGAGGGGAGGGCAGTGGTTCTTGGGGACCACTCACCCTCCTGAGCTACGAACGCTGGCAGCACATGTGCTCTCTGATCAGTATGTGCAGCCAGTGCTAAGATACAGCTTGTGCTTCTTTTAATTGATTGCTTGTGATACAAAGCTAAAGCTGTGCATAAGACAGACCCACCAGGGCCTCAGTTTTATCTGGTTTCTCCCTCCTTATGTTCTTTCTACTCTTTGCAGAAGCATTTGCTTCAAAGGCTTTGAGGAAAAGGCTGTGCAGTTAAAGTTGCTAAGGAATACTCTTTAGTTTTAATTTATTTCATCCTCCTTATGTTGGCTGTAAGGAAGATTCAATTTGTTCTCAAAGATCCCACCTACTTTGCCATCTTTACTGCACTCTTGACCTTAGCTAGAAGACAGAATGTGGTGCTGTTTCCTCTCTGCTGTACCTCTTTAGCTACAGTAATATGTTGGATAGTTTTTGGTTCATGTTCACATTAAAAAGTCCTGCCAAAATCAAAACACCCAACCCCCTAAACAGTTCTATTTGTATTTTAATGTTATTGAACTTTACCACAGAATACTTAGGAAGCTAAACTTCTCTGTATTGACATTTCTAAGCCATGTCAGGTGCAGAAATAGGCATGAAAAGCCAGCATGCTTGAAGGCCTTCTCTATGCCAAATCTAAATTCTTACCTAAAGAAACTTATCTCAACCTATGAGAGCTTTAGAAGAAGATTGTGACTGGCAGTGAGAATAATGACATTTCGGAGTTTGTTAAAAAGGAATCAGATGGAAAAGCTTTGATTTTAATTTCTTTAAAATTTTGTTCCTCTCCATCAGGCTTTAATCTGGAGAGATTGTTTCCTTCTGTTGCGCAACTTTGCACTGTTTGGAGAAGGTCAAATGCCTGGCATGAGGTCTGTGCCTTCTTTAAATATCTAATTGGGTAGGAATACAGAACAATACTTTGCTTACATCTTACTTGTACCTGGATCTCCTTGATTCCTTATAAAACAATCAAAACAACAGCATGTAGGTATGTCAAGATAAGGTTCCAAAGCATTCCGTTTTTATCCTAACAACACAAGTGTAAATGTATGCCTTGTTTTCTCATGCAGTTACAGATTGAGTGCTTGTTGTATAAAGCCCTGACAACACGCCTTGGTTCTACAGCTTTCGGTATTGGTTTGAGGAGTGTTTGCTTTCCACTAGAGCCAAGGACAAGTGCAATTTAAAGTCTGGCTCTAGCACTTCTCTCTGTTTTGAATATTAGAAGAAATATGCCAACAGAGCCCCAAATTTGCCATTAGTCCTTAGAGGTACTTTATTCCTCATGACAATGGAACATCCTCAGATAAAATCTCACTGCCTGTTGGAAGTTTATCTCCCATTAAAATCTGTTTCACTTGAGACTGTTCTGAAGCAAGGTAATTATACACGAGCTGTGAAATCTTGCAGCTCATGGTAAAATGGGAGTGTTGAGTGCCAAAATCCTTGTTCACCCGATTAAAATACATTCAGAACTCCAGCAATTCAGTTTAGCAATCAGCCAGAAGAAATGAGGTTTTATTCCTGGTCTTGGCCTTCTATCCCTCATTGGACAGACTGGTGCCAAAAAGGAGCATCTAGCAGGAAAAAGAAAAGCACTAGTAAGCTGGTGAACATGGCTGACATGAAACAATGTCAGCCCTGGACTCTGAGACAGGGGTGTTCCCTCTCCAGCTGTTTTTCCAGGAGAGAGGGAGAACCACTCCTCCTCAACAGCTCACCTACTCAAATCTGCCCCTTTCCTCTCTCAAGAAAGATGGGTACCAGAACCAACAACCATTAGCACATTACTATTACAAGCCTTCAGTATACAATGATGTAGGAGAGATATTGCTTGAGGAATGTCACACAATGAGCAGGGTTACAGAAGCATGCTTTGCAAGCTTCTAAGAACACTCAGAATTAAAATGCCTGCCCCGATCCAAATCTTGACTCCTGATATGGAGAGCAATACCCGCTCTTTAAAAAAATGACAGGAATACCAGAAGAATCCATACAAAAATGACAGGAATAACAGAAGAAGCCAGGTCATATTCTTGGTTGCAAACTTGAACCGTCCACTGGGATAGTAAAGCTGCATAGCAGGTTGAAGCATATTAGTGGTTTTGTGATTTAAGCCTCAGGGTTACAATAGGCTTACCGCAGGCTGAAATCCCAGGAGTGTCAACTTTCCCTTCTGAGAAGGGAAAACAATTGCTACGCAGTTGGTTTTGTATGCTTCTTTCAAACTAGACAGAGCTTTAAAAGTAGAGGGTATGATTTTATATCTGATTCCAAAGCACTTTCTTTTCCCCTCATTCTGCAAAATGATCCTAATGAGTCATTGTGAAATATGCAGTAATCCCTCAAATTATATATGTGTGTGTGTGTACACATGTATATACACATATGCATGCACGCGTGAGGTTGTATTAATGCTCGATGAGAATAATGTATCACTCCTAATACACAGAGAATATATTGCGGCTTTGATACCCTTGCAGACTAGACAGCACTTAGTTTGGGGCTAAGTCCACAGGAGTAGAGGAGGCGGTGCAGAGGTGGCATATAACATGTCACAGATCTGCACAGCAGGCAGTTTGAGTGGACACACCAGGCGTTGCATGCTTCTTCCTGGCTACCAGCTACACTCTCCATATCTCATTTCCCATTATCAGGTCCTTTGACCAGGTCCCAGCTGGAGCTCTTAGCTAAGCACAGGCAGAAATGGGAGACGCCAGAAAGTCTGAGCTCAGTTTGGAAGGACTTATCCGCCTGGCAAACAGCCTCACTCCAGTGGTAAATCGTCTTACACTTGGCCAGCAACCTCGGGGGCCAGATGCCAAAGCATAGAGGATATTTCCCCAGGAGCAGCTAAGCTGATGACTGCACATAGACCTCACGTTGCCAGCTCTTCAGATGCTTCATGTCTAGTGAGAAGAGTTCCCACAGCAGCCTTGTCCTCCTAGATGCTAGATGCTTTTGACTGACACACTCTAATAATGCAGAAGAATTTATTACAGTTTTCTGGTCCTCTTTGTCACTTTGAAGAGAAGCACCTGCTCACATGCCATCTTCTCGCTGTTTTCTCTTTCAATTTCAAGACAAAGCTGTGCTGCCTGATCAGCCCTACAGAACTCTTTCTTTTGAATGTACCCTTCTGCAAACTCTTCTTGCACAAGCAGCACTTCTAAGAGCATCATTTTTGTTCAATAAGATATGGCATGGGAAAGTTACTGACCTAAATGCTAGTTCCCAAGGAGCATACACAGCATTATTGTAATATGTAAGCAAAGGAGGTTTTAGTCTCTTGTTTACTCTCCTGCTTAAATATAAATCTCACTTTTTTAGAGTCTCAAGGCAGAATTCAAAGGTCTGAAACTAATATCAAACCACCATTTCCCCTTGACACTGCAATTATGTGTTACCCATGATGCATTGAACAAGCAATGACATGAAATTCAGCATGTACAGGGCTGGCATACATTATTCATTAAAGACTACAGGTCCTAATAACATAAGCATGTGCACTGCTATCACCTTTCATAACAAAACCACCCCCCTTGAAGCCAGCAGGGCAACTTGACAGGATAACATTTCACATATATTTGCAGTTTCAGGCCCCAGATTCTTGTACAGCTTTCCAGACTGATTAAAAACAGGAGATGCGAACTCCCAACGACTCTTTATAGGCCACAGAGTGTAGTCAAGATCCGCTCACCTTGGCTGGATTCATCCCAGATCCTCTGCTGTCAGAGAGCCCTGGGTAAAGCACCTCAGCATAATTATCCCCAACAATAGTCTCCCTGACCTTCTACAGGATGTGGCTCATAGCAGCCGGCAGAATTTGTGTTGTGTAGCCAATGTACAACAGCAGAGCTTCCATGGGTAAAATCAAATCTTTCATCCAATGTCAGCAACTTTCCATCACCACTGTATAAACTGCCATGAATGCTTGTGTTAAGGTAAATGTCTGCTAAATTATGCCTTTGCTCTCTGAATGATTTGCATGAGTTTATTATAGATAAACATGTACAAAACAGTAAAGATGGTATTAGTAATTAAATTTAGTTGTCTCATGTTCTCTTCAAGAATCACACACACACACAAAATAACAACAATAATAATCCAAACACCTGAAAATCACAGAATCACAGAATTGTAGGGGTTGGAAGGGACCTTGAGAGATCATCGGGTTCAAGCCCCCTACTAAAGCAGGGTCCCTAGCTCATATTGCACAGATAGGCATCCAGACAGGTCTTGAATATCTCCAGAGAAGGAGACTCCACACCCCCCTGGGCAGCCTGTCCCAGAGCTCTGTCACCCTCACTGTGTAAAAGTTCTTCCGCATGTTTGTGCGGAACTTCCTATACTCTAACTTGCAGCTCTTGCCCCTTGTCTTGTCTCCACAGACCACTGAGAAGAGGCTGGCCGTTTCCCCATGTATCCCATACTTAAGATATTTATAAACATTAATAAGGTCCCCCCTTAGTCTTATTTTCTCAAGGCTGAACAGTCCAAGCTCACTCAGCTTTTCCTCACGGGGAGATGCTCCAGGCCCTTAATCATCTTCGTAGCCCTCCTCTGGACTCTCTCCAGGAGATCCCTGTCTTTTTTATACCAGGGAGCCCAGAACTGGATACTGTACTCCAGGTGGGGCCTGACCAGGGCAGAGTAGAGGGGGAGGATCCCCTCCTTTGACCTGCTGGCCACACTCCTCTTGATGCACACCAGGATCCCATTGGCTCTCTTAGCCTGGCTCATGGCCAACCTGTCACCCACCAGGACCCCCAGGTCCTTCTCTGCAGAGAAGTGGAGTAAAGTGGTTTGTGTTCATAATTATCACCATTCGTCAGGCACAAAACTGCACAGGCTCTTTCAAACTGAAATGGCTTTGCAAGATGAAGTTTTTGTCATCCTGAGACAAAGTTTGTGAATAATAATTTTAAAAATATTAAAAGTCTAGTCTTCTATTTGCTTTTCATGAGACTATATTGCTATAGGGTCTGGGAATGATAAGTGTAAGACTTGACACATTAGCATGAGCAAGGTAACTGTCTTCCTACTGGTATCAGAGTTGAAGGTAATCGGAGCTTTATGGGAGCATGCCTATGTGGAACCAAAAACCTGCTTTTTTGTGCATTCTTGTTTCATATGAAAGAAATCTAGCTGGCAGTGGAGAGTGGAGGTCATATCCATTGGTTCATCCACATCAAAAATCTGATTTTGTCCTGAAAGACTTGTGTTTCTTTAATCTGCCCTGCCTTCCCTCCTACCAAGATATGTGGCGTGGTATGAGCTGAAAGGAAGGAAACTGCACTCCAATTAAGTCTGCAAGTTTAATGAGCTTTGAGGTCTTGTGAAAATCATGATGCAAATAGCAGATCTTTTGTGATGCTTGCTGTTTGGTAATGAAAATGCAGTTCACTTTGCAGTCAAAACACCAGACTCCAAAACAGTCTGCAACCTAGTTTAGATAATTTGTTAATTTTTCAGGTATTTATTGGTTCAAAAAACTCTCCTTAACTGCAAGTGCCTAAGGGATTTATATAAATTAGGTTATGCCTACTTTTGCAATTAATATGGTGCAATAGATGAACAGACTGAGGTGGTTAGTGCAAGTACTCCTAGGCCCACACTGTCAGCAATTTGTGTCCAGGTATGCATTGCTGTTCCTAACTAAAATATTCATGTGGGTACCACCATGATTAAATTGAACCCCTGTTAATAACAAATGAAAAAGGTTTTTTATTTCAGAAGCCCTTTTGTCTTCCATTTTATTTGATAGAGCACTCTTCACAAATTAAAAAAGCCAATTTAATTTATATTATTTATTTTCATTCCATATTATTTACAAAGAAACTAATCATCTTGAGGCTGGAATTTAATTTCTTTCAGGGTGGAAATGCTTAGTACATCATAGGTCTAGCAGGAAACTAATAACAAAAAGTATTAATTATGATTGGAGCAATATCCCAGAGTGTGTACACGTCATTCTGCTCCCAGAGGTCATTTAGCTGGAATGGAGGTTACAGAAAAAGCAAAACCAGATGTTTTCTAAAATGATTGATATCCTCTGCTACTCTCCACTTCTTCATGCATCCTCTCACAATCACATTTCTTAAAATCTCTGATATTAAGACTTCTATGGTGACTATAATAGTCTTCTTGATTATCACTTTTCCCTCCTTTGCTCCAATCTATTAAAAACTACCACCAATTGCATCTCCCTCCCTACTGCATATACCATGCCTCATACCTCTGCAAACTTCTCCTGTATTATTATGCAATTTTAAACTTATGACTTCTCTGGCAGCTTATTAAGGCTGGGTCCTCATCCTTAAGATTCTGGTAGTTTCCTCAGCTGTGCCATTACAGTATGCATGACACAAGTGGCTCTAAACCACCCCTTGTGTTCTCTGTCTCTGTCACCGTAGCAGTTAGTTAGGTTAGATGTGGGTGCTTGCTCAGCACCTGGAGTCGCTTTGGCTGCTGTTCAATGACAAATCAGTGCCAAAGGGACAGAGTGGGATTGGCATCATCAGTTGCTTGTAAAGAGTAGTACTGCCGTCTCCAGGCACAGAACACCCTCTGATCTTAGAATTTTTAATTTACACTCCTTATCATCTTTCATGGGAGAGTGAGGATTCCTCTTTGTCCTCTTTTGAAGCCCTCGCTTTAAAGCATGTTTTGCCCAAGAGCAGCCTCAGACAAACCAGAGCAATGTGCTCTGTAAGGCCTAGCAGTTGCCCAACAAGTTGCCACCACACAGCAACAACAAGCCCCCAAGTTCAGAAACTCCAAAATGAGTGTTTCCAGTTGTGGAATATTGCAGTCCCGGCGCTTGGCCACCAGCCCAGGCTCAGGCTGTTCTCAGTTGTGCTGAACATGAAAAGAATATGAGGATGTTTATTCCAGTCTTTTCTTCTTCGAGTGAGTAAGGTCCTGACTGTGGGGCTGCACTCAGGTTAAGAACATCTTTTTTTTCTGTAATTAGGGGAGAAGCGATCTGGTAATAGAAGAGGGGAAAGAAGAAAGGAGTGAGAAGTGCAGTGCTCACATGGATTAGAGGTTTACTTTGGCAAAGTTCATGAGCATGACGTGTACTTGCATCACAGGTGTTTTCCCAAAGCATCTCAGCAGCCTAGACAAGATGTAATGGCAGCAACTCATCCGTGTGCTCCTTCCGGCTGGCGTAGGGCCAATGTTTTGCTTAACCATAAAATACCTCATTCAGAAAAGAAAAAAAGAAAAAACACCATGCTGTATTCTCAATTGTTTTAAATTACAAAAGTGATTCTTCGGGCCAGGATTATTCTGATTTAGGCTGTCAGAGTTTGTTCTGTCATCACAGAAAATATAATCCTGAAGCTCAAGTCTAAGGCAGAGGAAGAAGATCCAGCTCTGAGCTTTGAGCAAGTGGCTTTTGTCTTTAGCAGAAGGACAGCTGAGCTCCTGCCTTTCTCATCCTGTTTAGATCAGATCTGCTGGGCCCATGACCTTCTCGGGCCAGAGGATGTCTTTGATGAAGCTTGTTGTTGGCCAGCATATGCATTGTTTGGGACTGACTGACCACTTCAGTTACAATCCTGGAAAGATTAACAAACTCTGTAAAACTGAGGACTGCAATGGAAACTGTTGTGGAGCTTCATCATGTTGCTGTAAATGCCTCTCAAATCCTTGAATGCAAATGTGTATGGAAACTTGCATTATGCTGGGAACGCTATCTCTGATCTGTAGAGAAAATATAAACACACTGAGATCCTGCAGTGTCGTAAGGGTTTTTTTTTTATTTGCTTGTTGCTCTGGAAGCTGGAAACAAAGTCAAACACTTTCTTCTGCTGTTGAATGGGACCATTTTTAAATGCCTGCCACATTAGTGATTGTTTTCTGGATCTGTTCCAGGAATTGCATCAATCAACAACACATGCTTATGCATGAGAGTTTAATTTGACTGGTTCAGTAATGATGGCACAGTTTATCAATTATTTGCAACTCACAATCTAATGGTGGAGGGTAGTTATTTTCTATGGAATTTTCACAACTCAGTATCTTTTTTGATACATGTTTACTGCCAAGTGAGAGATGGTTTGGGGTAGAACCTTTTCTGAAAAAATGCAGAAAGTCACAACAGCTGTTAATAACCAAGACAGACAGGAGGCTTTTGTAGAGTCATTATTCCTATTTTGGGACTGTTCAGCCTAGAGAAAAGAAGACTAAGCGGGGACCATATTAATGTTTATAAGTATCTTAAGTATGGCCAGCCTCTTCTCAGTGGTCTGTGGAGACAGGACAAGGGGCAATGGCTGCAAGTCAGAGTATAGGAAGTTCCGCACTAACATGCAGAAGAACTTTTACACAGTGAGGGTGACAGAGCTCTGGGACAGGCTGCCCAGGGAAGTGTGGACTCTCCTCTGAAGAGATTCAAGACTCATCTGGATGCCTATCTGTGCAATATGAGCTAGGGAGCCTGCATGTCCTTTCCAACCCCTATGATTCTGTGATTCTGTGATATAAACAAATTTACAAGTGCAATTATCTTCACTGAGTTACACAACTGTTTGTTTTATTTGGGTTTTTTTTTTAATTACACAAACAGCCTCACAGTCTTGGCAAAGCATGATTCTGAGCTTTGCATGAGTTGTTTATGACTTTACCTCTGATTTCATTGATGCTGGACTTTTAAAGTTCTCCCTATTTATTGCAGCAAAAATAGCTAAATGAAAATACAGATTGCAAATAACATAGGGCTTTCAGCCTGTGTCCATTTCTGCCTGCCACGGAAGGCCTTGCAAGGTGATGTTGCTGATGGGCCTCTAAGGATGCCAGCATTAAAGTGCAGCCACAATCTCCCATCGTGCCAGATCTGACTACAAGTCCTTCTATTTCTGTTGTATGAGATAAGAAATGTAACTAAAGGGTGAGAAAGAGTTCTTGCAGGGTTTTTAAGACAGTCACACCTATGAGGTTGTAGCCAAATGCCTTTATCTGGCTGTAAGGCTGAGATACATACACAGGTTTTAATAATGCCCAGACGGAGCAGGGGGCCTACGGGGAGCTGTGATAAACAGCTCAGTCTTGGGCTACTGATAAGCTCTTCACACCTCATGGGGAGCTGTATAGATGGCTCCTTGTAGACGGATTGAAGCGGGCACTTCACAGAACC
>VZTU01006631.1:0-13588 GCA_013400835.1 Zapornia atra
ACAACTAGAGCAATTACAATATTCATAGAACTTTTTTTACCTGTTCAGATCTTTAGTTGACAAAACTAATATAAACAGTGATTTGCTAAGCCTTTTCCCTTAGCCTGTTCAGTTTGTTATTGCAAATGTTTAAAATGTTTTAAGGGAGTAACAAATGTCTTTTAGTTGACAGATAGATAACATGAATATTTACAACTGTCCTGTAACTGAATCACTATTTATTTCACTATAATCTACTTGTGAAGTCATGCTCCTATTAGCAGCTCAGTATTGGGAAGATGGAATAGAGAGTACTTGAATTAAAGAGCCCTGGAGATTGTTCTCTCTCAGCAGTGTTTGTGTGAATTCTAAAACAGAAAGGTGGCACTCCTGTGTTTTTTCTTCTCTGCACATCATGGTTGGTCTTCTCTCAAATACAACGAAAATCGTTTCCATCTTTATTAAAAGGCAACCTTGATCAAGCAAGATTTGTCAATAACAAATCTTTGCTGAGAGCTCCACTAAAACATGTAATCTTTTTCATTTAGATAAATTAATTACAACTGTATTACCCTGAGCCTTCTCCCCTTTGCCTATTTTTCACAATGGCATTTCCTTCATGTTAATATATTTTCCTCCCTCGCATAAACCACAGGAACATAAATAAAATCTTATGACACACAATGTTAAAGTGCAAACAAAATTATAGGAAAAAAAAAAAGATTATTTGTACTGAACCGGTGTGACCTCACAGAGAAATGTGATTGCTCTTCTGATAGACTGAATGTCTCAGACCTCAGACAAGTTTTACTAAACCCTGTATGAGGCAAAGATTTACAGCCAAAGAAGTATTTCAACTCAGGGAAGCTTTCTGCAAAACAAGACAATACTCCTGTCTCCTCCCTTCTGCTCTGATTCCTGCAGAGCTGGTTCGAACACAATCAGGCATCTCTGGGTAAAACATGGTCTCTGCTAAAATCAATGTATGCTGGTATTCAAAGCTGCAAATGTGGGGGTTTGGGGTTTTTTTACAGGTATCTCTCACTTAGGTATAGTTTTGGGTTATTTTTTAATATTATCATGTCTTTCAAAACCAATATGGGAGAGTCTTTGATTTCCTTTCCTGCATGAGACAAATACTAGGGTTTGAATTCCTCAGCTGCTGCATTTGATTTTATTTCAATGTGTCTGGTAGGATTGTTTTCTCCTATTTAATTTCTAGCATATCAACACAGAAATTGAATTTCTTCAGAGAACCATTCAGGTTGGAAAAGACCTTTAAGACTGAGTCAAACCATAGACATAATGCTGCCAAGTCCACCTTGTTCTTAGCTGGTCTGAGGCATTTTTATTTTTTTTAATAAACTGATGGCAACTTTCAGCAGAGGAAGCTGTTGTTTCTTCTCCAACGTTCCTTATGTTCACCTTCAGTAGCAAGAGAAGGTGCACACACTGTGCCGAGACCTCTCCTCCTTACAACAGTGCCAATTAACCACACCAATTAACTGTGCATAGTGACAACTGCAGAGGTAAGGGCTGATTACGGATTCATTACTTTGATGTATGCTTGGGCATGTAGAGTGAATTTTTCTTGTCTGGTTTACAGATGGCTATTTAATCACAGTTTAGCTTTTTTCCTTGGACAAAGGAAGCCTTTAAAAAGAACTGATTAAAATGTATTAATCAGGATTTCACAGCTGTAATTGTACTGTATGGCATACACTGGATTTAACTCCAAGAGCACGCACTATAGCTGTTTTCTCACTGTTTCAGTACAACCACATGATGTTAATCTGTCTTTGGTTTTTGATTTAATGACAAAAAGTTATGGACAACTATACTGTATGTTATTCCATCACAGAATAATCCAAAAATAATAATTTCTGCAGAGAATAAAACACTTCAGTAATAAAATTTCTCCTTTGCAATAAGGAAAAATACAGAGTTGCTGATGCAGTGTGGCACTCAGCAACCTACATGATCAACCGACTTAAGTGTGAGGTGAGGATGCTTACAGGGCTCCAGCCATAAAGTCTGTCACATGAGATGACACTGATGACCCATCTTAATTGACCTGGCCATCTCCTATAGTTTCAAAATAAGCTGAGTTCTTCCAAGTTTTCCCATACTAGTGACACTGAGGCAAAAATATCTCCATGACCTCCGCGAGCAGTAATGTGACACCCATCACCATGAGGTTTAGTTTCCTTTATCGTACTGCCTGAGCTCTCACATAGAAGCCCAAGTGCTTGTTCTCCTTCACTTACTCTTCCAGATTCATGTGAAAGTAAAGACAGCACTGTCACCAATATTGCATAAGTGATCATGTCTCATTAAATCAATGTTGCTGGTATTCAAAACGCTCTTAGCTTGTGTGGTTCAAGCTACTAAAAACAGTAATTAAAAAAAACCCAGTGTAAAATTTATTGGAAGTAACTACTTTCTTTGGGAAACAAAATATACCTATAAGAACATGCAGCCCAGCTTTGAGTGTCTTCTGAAGTTTGATTTATGGCACTTCAGAGTATGTGATTGGGAGGTTGAAAAGGCTTTGCACAGTTGTGGAGATCTTGCATAACTTGGGGAACTCTTGGTAGCTCTTAATCACTCCACTACGATTTGCTCTGCGGGACACTATGAACCAAGTAATCAAGAGCCAGGTGTGGAACAAAGGAGCAAAAGAGCAAAAATAGACTGCTGAGAAATCATGTCTGGAAAGTTAGCAAAGCCAACCATAATTTTAATCTTAGGGCTGAATACCTTCTCATATTAGCAAAGGAAGGATTAGAAATTGGAGCAACTGTGCTGACAGACAAAAGGCTAAATTCATTAATAAGGCTATGTATTGCAAAGGAAATAATTCCTCCCTTCTTTAAAAAAAAAAAAAAAAGCAATTTCTCAAATTTTCAGGAGGCTCTTAGCATTAGGGGAACTTCCATCTCCATTTTTAAGTTGAACTTTTACATACTGAGACATGCTGCAAATTCTGCTCATGGAACATGCAGTCTTGGCAAGTATTCAGCAAAAACACTACAGGGATTCTGATCTTGTTTTTGTGAAACAACAAGGTCTATTAATTTTACAAGGAATGCCTATGCTATATAAACTTCAGAGTCAGAGCTTCTTTGATTGTCACTACTTCCACAAGTTTAAAGCAGTATGGATTAGTCCGTTCACTTTATTGGCAAAATATATTCATTCAAGTCAAGGTGTGTTTCATTTGCATACATTGTGTGGGAATCTATACAGAAAGGTCTTTGGGGTTATGTTTTGGAAAACTTTACTTTTAAAGAAAGCCTAAATCTGGAGCAAATACAAAGTCCTGCAGAAGTCTGAAGGTTTTGGGAATAAAGACTGTCCTTATCAGTTCACCCAGCAACTGTTCCCAACACTGTACTTGTACACCAAGTACTGTAAGTCCTCCAAGTAAAATGGGAGTGAACCCTCTTATAAAAGGTACAAATTTCTTTGTATTGCACAAACATTTCAGGTAAATTCAGTAATTAGGAGAAAAGTAAACCAAGTGTGCTGAAACAAAAACTGCGTCAGTGAGTTAGAACTGATGGAGTTATAGCATGCTGAATTCAAAGCAGCTCTGCTGAGCAACATCTGGTTGAATTTAAAATGCAAAGTTTGGGCTCAGCATGATAACACAAACAAAATGATGACATTGGCTTCAGCCTTTAGTAACTAGCTGCTTGCAAATAGGCAAACTACTGCTGAGTATTATTAGAATCTTGTAAGTTTGCATGCGCCTGAGTTTAATCAGAGAGAGAGAGGTACAAATGAAAAAATTATATCAAAAAAGGACTGCAAATAATATAGCAAAATCTGTAAGCAGAAACAAACTTTACTGTTTTAAAGAAAGTCTGAGCAGTCGTATTAGAAAGTGGAGTTGCGTAATACAAAAACCCTCCAAACAACAGATGTCTTCAAACTGTCTCTTCCAAAATAAATTTATCTAAATATTGTGAAACTGCATTACAAATGCTACTGCTAAGGACTTCATCATCTGTGCACACCCACATACTAATCTGTGACCTGAAACAATAACAATTTATTCTTAGGAAGCTATATTTTAACTGATGGAAATCGTCCTTAATTTGTTTTTATACATTATCATTTTTATTAGCCTTCAAAACAGACATGGACACAGATCATTGTCTTTGAAAACCCCTGCAGCTTTTTACATCTTGGGGAAATGACAATTCTATGTTGTTTTCCAAGAAAATGAAGGCAGTGATTCACCCATTCTCATTAATAGCCAGATCCTTATGAAGGCAATCTGACAGAGATAAGACAATTTGTATCACCAAAGGGTTGGGTCTTGGAGTTGAATGACTTAGTTGACTAAAAAATTAAGTCGGACCATTCTTTAAAATAAACTACAAATTATTTTCTTTTCCAAATAAACCCCCAAAACTGACTGGGAAAAGAAACAATGTATTGCACATTCCACTTGTAACAGAAATTATTGTAGGAAAAAAAGAAAGAAATAAAGTTTGAGGCATTAATGAAAATAATGCTGAAAAAGTTCTGGACTCCTTTGAAATCGTTCTGAAGATTGGGATGTTTTTGCTGCTGTTTCTTTGCTCTCCTAGCAAAGTTGTATTGATAACATTTAAAAACTGGCCCACACCTTAGCAGATATCTAGTACCACTTCTGCTTTGGAACATGGACAGCAATGAACAAAAATAGCTTCTAATCATGTGCAACAAAGATACATAAAAGCAAATAATAAACTTGGATGAGAGTGGATGAGGCAGTGAAACTGAAAGGGTACCTCGGAGGCAACAGAACCAGATAAGAGAAATAAGATTAACAGATGGGATGTTAAAGTTTCTTTTACAGTCTGTTTTTCAAAACACTGAAACATAGAGAAGCTAAGTTTTCTAAAAATGAAGGCCTGTTAATCTTCAGAGGATTTAATTAAGAGTGCAGTTGGACAAGACAGAGCCATCCCACAGTTTCTGATCCTTAAAGGGACATTTTCTACTACCTCCTCTTCCTTCTTTTCTCCCTGCTCCTAGCTTACTCCACATTTATATTGCTGTGATTATGACAGTAAAAACTAAGCTTCACGTAAGTATTGGTTTCTGCCAGCTTAGTGAGCAGAGCTTCCTCGCAGAGGGGGCCAGGCAAGTGCCAGAGCCAGTAGGAGGAGTAGGAGGAGACATGCAGCTTGGAGCAGGGGAAGATAAATTTAGAAGCCTAAATTTAGACTTTTTTTTTTTAATTGCCTTGCATTTTGGTGCTTGTAATCACCCTCACTTGCATGTAATACTTACTCTGCCTAATCCACCTACAGTGGAAGTTTGTATGATGGGAAGACAAAGGTAAAAAGAAGGGACAAAGGGTCAGCTAATTTGTTTTTGTGAACGAAATCATTCCGCTTCAACCAAAGAAAACAGACCCACTCATTATTGAATTGTTTCTGTTGCTGTCCTGAAAGACTACACAATACATGGTTGACACTGTGTTTGAGATGAAGAAAGTTGAAAACTACTTTTTAAGTACTTAAAAAACCTGTCATTTACTGGGATCAGGCTAAAGCCACAGACTTGCTGTCCCAAATAATTTTATGATCCCTACAAATAACTCTTGTGTCCACAGAATGTACATTTGAAAAAGAAACATGAAAGCAGTCCAAAGACTCACTCTGTATGGTAAAATTTCAAAAAGAACTAAGGTAAACCCTCAAACACATGTCTGGAAGCAACACCTCCATGACAACAGCTGAGTTCCATGTAGTATCTCCCATGCAGACTTTTAAGGAGCTCATTACATGTTCATTCTTCCATGAATTAAGTGCATGAACAACACATTCCTGGGGGGCTTACGCAGTAAGAGTATGCTTAAACTTACCCTGCACAACAGAATGTGAACTTGCTAACAAGCACAAAACTGATGATTTGGCTCCAGGTTCACTTAGATTTAACAGCAATTTTTACCTTGGCTCTTGTCATATTCTAAAACCATTTAATGAATGTCTTGTGGATTCAGTTTCTTTCAGTCTGATGCAAATTTAATTTTGGATTGTTTAGGGGTATTTAATCTGTTCTTTCTTCATGTTTTTTGAGTTGAATTACATTTCCATTCAAGTGGAAATACTAGTCAGACCAAAAAAAGCAGATAGGGTAGGACTCCCAGGCTTATCAAAACCCAGTTTGACATTGTTCTCACTAGTTAAAAGAGATGTGATCTTAACTTGATTAAATTAGTATCAGATAAAATCACAGTGGAAACAAAAGTGGTGGGTTTTTTAAGGTTTTCCCTGCTAGCACTTAAGAGAATGCACATTCCTGTGAAAACATACTTTATAAGTGACCATTTACTAGAGGACCAGGGATGAGGAGGCATATAGTTTGGATTCTGTAGCAAGATGGGAAGAAGTAAAGTGAGGAGTCCAGACTTGTATTTGGCTTCCTTAGCAAAACTGAAGAAATAATGAAGTAATTTATAAAGTTATGAACCTTACCAAAATGGAAAAATCTAATTATTTGGATGATTATTGTGAAGGTTGCTTCTGGTCACTTGCAATACTTCACAAACATCATCGAGCCTTACGATGATGCCCTAACTTGGGTCTCTCAAACCAACCTCTACAGTATTGTAAGTTTTCACAGCTCAGAGGGTGAACTCCTATTTTGAAATGCCCAAATAGGCATTTTTTCCAATCAATCTTTTGCAAGGTTCTGAAACAAAATATCACCCTCTATACTTCTAGCATATGCCTAATAATATTTCCTATGTCTTTTCAGCTCTTACCTATTTCTTCTTCCTAAAAGGAATTTATAATAAGGCAATTTGTAATTAGCTCATATTCTGAGTCCATTTTTTTGAGGAATAATGTTGCCTCTGGAGGATTCAATTTACAAGAGAGCTTAAAAGGCAGTCTAGCAACAACTGAAATCAGCTGCATCTTTTACATTCACACTCAATCCATTTTTTCATTAGTGTGTGAGATGACTGTTTCAAGTATCTGTCTACCTGAAAGATGCTGTGTTAGTATTACAGAAAATAGAGCACTCAGTATTTGTAACAATGACTAAACTTCTTTCTGGTTCCTATTATCTCTATAACAACAATCAGGTAGGAATTTGAGTTATATTCCAGGGATGTCTTCTACCTTTTTTTATCTTCTATCAATTCTGTGTAAGTGGCTTAAAACCAAATAAATCATGGGTCAGGGCTGTTAAACTCTCAGAAGGTGGCAGACTGGTTTTGTTTGCTGCTTTCCAACAGTTTCAGAAGGTAATATATTTAGTATTGTTACCTCTACGTGTACTTGCACAAGACCTAAACTCATCAAAAGCCAAACAAAGAGTTGAAACAAAGATAATTAAAGATTTAAGATAATCCTTCAGATTACGACCTGAAAATGAGACCTTGTTTTGCAATGGTGTTGTATAGGTAGGAAATTAAGTCTAAAGTAGCTCTCTCTCATGTGTGCACTTAAACATCCAACAGTAACAATACTTTTTTCCTTCATTGTTGTTTAGACACAATGTAAGGAATATCTGGAGATACAGTGGACGGCAGCAGTTGCTTCCTATATTGATTGTCTTTGAAAAAGAAGGAAAAGAAACCCTCTCCTTGATACAACAAGAAAGCTTTGAGAGAGGAAGTAGCATGGAAATTAGAAATGTAAGCCTCGTGGCAATATAACTGGACACTGGCATCGCATTTACTGGCATGTTTAAGTGTATTACAGTGCAGTTTGCCTTTCCCTGTTCTTTTATAGCCTTATAATTTTTATTTGCCCTTAAGGTTTTCACTGACAAAATCCACCTCTGATTCATCTGGTTCAGACTGTAGATAATAATCATGGGTTAGGGAGGGTAATTAGATTGTTTTGAGTGAAAGACTATCATGCCTCCTGTGCCACTTGTCTTTCCAGACACTGGCCCCTCTGCCTAGCACAGAACAGCAAAAGGGGCTGTAGGCTGCGGCTTGCTGGCTTAGACATGCTAAAACTATTAACCTGGTAGAGGCAGAGAACAAGTATGCCTGGCTTATGCTACTCCAGCTAAGTCTGCTGAATGGCAAATTGCTCCCTGTTATTTTCAAACACTACAGGGTACACTGAAATCAGGATTTTAGGAGATCCTTTGGATGTATTTTACTGGAGCCAAACTCTGGTTGTGGCTGTGCCCCTCCTGAGGGCAGGAACAAGCCAATGGTAGTCTTTTAGGACTTCCTTTTTATTTCTATATCTCACTATGACTGGCACTTACTATCTAGCAGTTACACCCCAAAATACCACCGGACTTAAGGGCTCTGACCTCCTCAGGTCCCTCATTTTCGAGCAAACTCGTATACATGTAACTCATTGCCCCAGGGTCTCCCAGGGAGTTCCGTGTCCCCGAGGCCCTTACATTCCCTCGGGGACGGGGCTGGGCCCGCCTTCACCTGCGGCAGCCCCGGGGGCAGGCCGCGGGCCCACGGCTCCTCCAGTGAGCCCAGGGTGGGGAAAGGCGCCGTCTTCGTATCGTCAGCGCTAAGTCTTCTTCTCCATCTTGTGCCTGAGGAAAAGGGGAAGGATGGCTTCCCGCACGGCGAGAGCGGGGGAGCCGAACGCCCATTCCGCGCAGGGGCGAGAGCTCGCCGTCGTCCTCCTCCTCCACAGGGCACGGCGTGGCTGAGGTAAACCCGGGCAGGGGCGGGTGGGAGGCCGGGCCCTGCGGCCTCTCTCTCAGGCAGATGACTCGACGCGGGAGGCTGTTTCCTGACGGGGAGGGGACGCAACGGTGGCGGGCTGGGCGGGGCGGCGCGGCCGCCATCACTAGTCGTGTGGCAACGAGCGAGCATCCCAGGAACGGAGCGGTGCGGCCGGAAAGAGCGGAGGTAACGTGGGCGGCGGCGCCGCCGCAGCCGACAGGGAAGATCCGCGGGACCCCTGGGGACGACACCGCGGCGGGGTGCGGCCTCCTTCCGACCTTGGGAAGGCTGCCGTGGTGCCGGGCAGCCCGGCTCGGCGCAGGGGCTGCCGGCGACACAGACTGAGCCATGCGCGGTTTCCGGCGTCTCTGCGCGCCGTTGCCTCCCCTACAGCGTTTGGGGTGGGCGGCCTCGGCGCCCCGAGCTGGCTGCAGGTGTGCGAGGCGGCAGCGCGGCAAATGCTGTGTATTTTTCTTTCTTTTTGCTTCCCTTTTTGAAGGCTGCCTCCGCGGCAGCACCTGCGGGTGCCTCAGCCCTGACAGCCCTGGGAGGGAAGCGACTACCTCGTGCCTTAGGGCTGAAGAGCCCGCCTCAGGGCTAGGGCGTGGGACAAACGCTTCCGAGCCGGGGATGTCTGGGCGGCGGGAAATATGTCTGAACCTCACTTACTTTGTACGGAAATCAGGGTAGCCGCGGCTCGGTCAGGGAGGAGCGGCCACCGAGAGGCGAAGTGACCTCAAATCCTCCCTCCTGTCGCGCGATGGCGGGACCCCGAGGACCGGTCTCCTCACGCTGTTCCTGCCGGCGACAAGCTTGTCATGTCGTGTACATCCCCACTCACGGGTGGCTTTCTGGAGCCACGTATTTTATTTGGTTTGGCAGCAGGTATGAGGGTTGCTGCTCAGGTCGGGTTGCAACAGTAAGGTTTTTGGTGGCTCGTGTGTGTAATTATAACTGCGACTGTAAGTTATGGCTAGAGTACACACGGGTATAGATTTGTACTTAAGTGTGTGTCTTCTGGCGTGACTTTTCACCTTTTGAGAGATTCCCACTTTTGTGCATCAATGCTAAAAAGTAAGATAAATTATTTTAACTATTGTTCCTCCTGCCTTTACCCGGGGGTCATTGTATAAATTTCACCAGATGTTCCTCTCATTGCAGCTGTTTTGTGCACTCCCAGCCTCACTTTCTTCTCAAGCAAGACCGTCTATCAGAGTCCCTTGTTGTGTGCTTGCTTCTATTTTTTTCCCTTGGAAATATAAAAATAAATCAGAAGTGTGAAGGTTATAGTGGCACAGTATTTTCAACTTGTAGCTAGCAAAGTTCCCTAACTTTAAAGTGACTTGGTTTAAAATTGAGATTAATATTACTGAGGTGGATTTGTCTAGGATTGGTACTTGAAATTCTGAAGAGTTTCTGAGACATTGTGACTGACTATCTGTTTGTGAGCTGATTACAGGTCTTTCCCTTACTTAATGTTCATAGTCTTATTCGGGATTTGTCAGAACATGTGAATAGTGTGTGTATTTGCTGAACATCTCTTGTGCAGCTGTGTCTACCTACTGTACAGGTAGGTATAGACAGGACTCAACAACCATCACTGATACACTATCAAGTCAGTAATTGGCATAGTAACTTCTCTTCCATACCTTTTTACATGATAAAGACACCTTGTCCTTTTTTTAAAAAAAAGATGTTAAAACCAATTCTGTTTGTACTAAGGTTCATTTGGTATTTTATAATGCTGAAGATGGTGTGTTTGCGTATGTGAGCATAAAAGATTTGGTTGATTAGATTAAAGATTAAATCTTTACATTGGGAATTGCTTCTGTTGCAAGGGCTTCCTGTTTGCTTACTGTATGTATAGCAGGGAAGTGATTCTTCTTTCACCAGAAATGAGAAGAACACATACTAGAAAAACTCTAAGCCTTTACCACATGAATGTTCGGACTATGAGGTGCCTAAATGTATACACTGCAAAGAATAGGCTTTTCTGGGACTTACAACCTTTGCTCTGCTGGTGCTTAACTCCCTGAAGACTTTCATGCTGTTTGCTTGTGTAGGGAAATCTTGACTGTTACCCAAAGAGCCAATCATTGTGTTCAGAAATAGAAGTTTTACAGCTGGTATGTGTGAATAGTCAAAATACATATGCAAAGCTATGCTACAGCAAGAGCTATCTTACGCAGTCAAGACAACTGCAGAGGACTGAGGCAAGAACACTGGAAATCTCTGATAATGAGCAGGTATTTAATAAGACTAGAGCAAAACATAGTAAGATTTTTAGCAGTCCAGAGTTTCACATCCATCATTAGCCCAGCTTGAAAAAATGATAGGTCAGCTGCTGTTCTGCGCAGTGGGGGAGAGGGGATCTTGGCAGGTGTTTCCTCTTTCCCTCTTAAAGGAGGGCCACTGGTGTTAGTACTTTGCTAACTCCACATTAACCTTCATTAGCTCCCTTGGTAGACAGCCAAAGCGTCACAGGTCTTATCAGAATGTATTTTTTTGGTGAGAGAATGTAGTGATCCTAGCTTCAGGTCGTCATGTCCCAGTTTTGTATCAAAGCTTTCTATGTCAATGGCAGTGTCATTTCAGTAAAAAAATCTTACACATATCAGCAAAAAGATTCCTCACAGCTGCAACGATCAGCAGAAAAAAGAATTTAAGACTTTGTATTGCACAAGGGTAAGCAATGAGGAAATCCATGTTAGTTTGTGTGAAGGCACATGCCTGCATTAGCCACTGCAGTCCTGTGGCAAGACTTTAGCAGCATTAGAGATCATTCTAACAGTATTTTTAGCTGCAGTATTACAGGATTGTTCTATGTTAGAAAATACATACTACTGCTTTTTAGTTCTGCTTCTCCAAGCCTGTCTTCTCTTTCCACAGAAGTAATGGTATTGCGACAGAATCATGGATTTTAATACATGTATTCTCTATATTGCTAATGTCCCTCTTCCTTTGTAGTTTTGGTTTGGTTTAGATTGTTTTGTTTTGTTTTTCCATTTGGTTAAAACTGCTGAGTTTAGTGCTAGTTAAGATTAAGTGAAAGTGCTTGTAGGAAAATAGTTTTGTTTCTGTCATAAAGTTGGTGTAATAAGGCGTGTAGTTCAGGCAAATAAACAATTCCTGCCCAGAAAGCTTTAAGGATATAAATCAAACAAGCTTAGAGAAAACAATGAAATGCCAAATCTTGAGTGAGCTGTCACACATGCCTTCATGCAAATCCCAGTTGTCAGCAGATACCTGAAGTTGGGAATAACAAAAGCAGGCTTAAAAGAGTATTGGGGGGCGACAAAACAAGCTGGGGTGAGAGAGATACTGTGGTGGTTCATTCCTGAGCAGAGCAGAGTAGGGCAACAAACAGTCAAGGTCATCAGTAAAAAATGGTATAGAAGTGCAGTCATGTGCTGCTGATTGAGGTGGAGACATTTGAACAGTGGCAGGGTCTGCAGTTACAGGTAATTAAATGTACTTCTGAACTTCAGACCATGAGGTAAATCAGGGTGACTCTTAGTGTCTGTGTTTTATTAGATTTGAATGGTTCAGGTGATTTGAATCAAACCATCAAAATGCCTGAATATTCCAAGTATTGTTCTGAACAACTTGTTCTTTGAAAGGTGTTCCAGGAAGAAATAGTAATGATTAGGATGTGTGGAATAAGAAAGGAAAAAGCTGTGTAGTTTTCACTGAAATGATGTTTTACATCTCTGAGTCAATTCTTAACATATTACTCATATCCTTTAGCTGGAAGGGCTAAGGAATGAATGAGGCGTATTTTCAAACTGGCACTTGGATGTGATAATAATAGCTGTAGTATTCTTTTTTCCGCTATTCAGAGTGACTTGCCTTCTGAAATACATTTGGAACTAATGTGCTGCCTGAGTCAAAACAGAAATTAAAAGATCCAATTTGGAGTTGAATGTTCAACAGAATGGTCAGAGTGTTTTTTAAACCCACTTCTTACAGTCAAATGAGACATAAAGACATCTGCTTTGATTATTTGTCCTGCTGTTTTACACAGTTATGCTTTCTGATTATTACCCCTATTTGCAATTGATTATTATAATAATTTATATTCACTTACACAGTAATAACTGAACTTTCTCTTGTATAGCAAATCAGATAATCTTAGGTCACGTGTCTGTTCGAAGACTTAGCTCTAATACACCAATAAAAGTATCAGTGAGTAGGTGGTTGCAAATGAGTTTGGCACAAGATAGACTGAAGAGTAAATAACAAGGACAACCGGTAACAACTGGTGTGATGAATTTGCTTTCGTTTTCCTTTGCAGTTCTGCATATACTCATCTGTATGAGTATATAAGAAGCTGTGTGGATTCTTCTCTCCTAATTTGTTTAATTTTGTTGGAGATGCTTCATTGTAACGCTCAAATTTTTAGGTTCTGAAATAGCAGAGCTTAGTTGCTGGAAGGTTGGAAAATTTTTAGCCTAATAAAAAAATTTCATAGCTTGTGATGTATGAATGGCGCTGGATAAGATGTTGACTAATGTATAAATGATAAAGTATGCATTTAACCATCTAATTAACTATCTTTTTAAAGTGTTTCTCTGAAATATTGAGGGGAAAACACATCAGAAGGCAACTGACTAAACAGACTGAGGATCTCCCTTTGCATTATTTAAAAGAACACAGTCTATTTTAATGTGGAAAAAGCTAGAAGATTAATGAGTTGGAGATGAATGATGTTCCAGTAAATTGTTTGCACTCCATTTCAGAGGAAGTTATGTTTTTTATGGATTGAAAATTATGTTTATAATTTTCACATCTTTAAACCTATTCTAGTTCAGGAATGTCAGATCAGATTTTCTGTACTGTCACATACAGGTGTTGGCTTTATCATAAAGGAAGAGTATGATTATTAAGTTTCCCCTACAGAAAGGTGTGCCTCGAACTGTATGAGCAAAACCTTGCGTGTTCGTATGT
>VZTU01006640.1:0-10434 GCA_013400835.1 Zapornia atra
GGAAAAAAAAACCCACCAAACTTGCCCTTCAGAAAAGCAGTTATGTGATCTTGTTAGATGTCCTCTTCACTTGCTGAGGGGGGTGACTATATTGTTCCCATAAGTATGCCTAGATCTTGGCTGTTTGTTTTTGTTGGTTGTCCTCCTAGAGGTCTGGCTCCTGGAGTTGTGAGAAGGTGTTTCAGTTTCAAAGGGAGAGGGAAGGAAGGATGTTTCAAGTTCCAAAGATTGTGAAACAATGGTAAAACATGTGACACCAGTCCAACCTAATGGTTAAGAAAACAGATAGGACTTTTTTTTACTTTTTTTTTTTTAATATTATTTCATTTGTGGCATGACTCATGGTTCCTGAATAATTGAGGCCAGATGAAGGTACTGCATTGCTCCTCCACATTTCATTCATCCATTTGTATTGTACATCTCAGTTTAATAGAGGCACAGCTTTGATCATACAAGAATCTCCTTGCTAGGAGATAACCACTGGATTTATCTGCTATGGAGCAGGATCTCAAGGGCTTCCTGACTATTTTCTGCACCCTCTTCCCAAATTCCCTCAGCCCTTATGTGAGATAGTTCTTACCNNGTGAGATAGTTCTTACCTTAAACAATTAAAAGGTAAGAAATTTTTTTTTTCAGTGTTTCCATTCAAATTAGGTCAACAATTCAAAATATTTTTGGCATAAAACATTTTACAAAATAAAAAAATATATAGACATATCAAAGTGTTTGAAATCAGTTTCTGGTCATGGAAAGTGTCTCAGAAGAGCCCTCATTTTGGTAATTCACAGTTGCATTATCTGTGCTTTAGCTTAGCTGTCTAAAGTGACAATGCATATCCTTTGTCATTTTTGTGCCTCTTTCAGAAACTATTCTTCCTTGGACAAACGACTTCTGGAATATTTGATCTTAAATAGTCCTTTAGCTAAACTGTGATATAAAAAAATCCAGGTATAAATAGGGAGTCCCTTCCTGTAAGAGGTACTTACCCTTCTCAATCTTAGCATAAGATCTGTGACAACTTACTAGCTCTATTACAGTCATGCATAGTAAATCTTAGAGCGTTAGACTCTTGACATACAGGGTACAATTAAATAATGTGTAGTCTCAGTAGACGTAAATATCCACAGTGCTAGTGTGTCACCAGAAGCTGGTTTTAAAGAGAAAAAACCCAAACAATAACCTGAGCGAAAATAGGGATGAGAATTTCTTCCCAAGCATGAGGGGAAGTGGGAGAGGGCACAGAGGCGTCTGTGAGATGATGATAAGAACTGGCACCATTAGTGAAGTGATGGTGGAAGCTGACTGAACAATTCGACGTTAGATGTGATAGGGGGTATACCAAGGATAAGGCCAAGGCCAAGTGTTTGTGAAAAGAGTGGGAAATGGTTCAGGAACAACATAGTGTTTCTAGTTTAAGTTAGACCTGTTATGAATTTACTGAAAACTGCAATTTCTATCTCACATTTGCAGTGCACATACATGGAAGAATACATGGAAGAGTAAAGGTGTCAGAAGAAAATAAAGTGCCACCATTTTATCAAAACATTAGAGACGAGATTTTGGCATGGTCACAAAAAACCTTGCTTCAGTTCCCCACATCTAGGAAATTTAATCATTCTATCACACCATCTAAGGCATTGCAACATGACAACCTATTGGTTATTGTAAGACATATTCTTCCTGCAGATAATCAGTTCTAGATGACAATAATTAGATGTATTCCAGAGCACAGATCAGGACTTCCTGGTTACTTGGTTAATTGCTGGGCCACTAAGTCACTTTCATACTCTTCTCCTGTCTTCATGACCACTTAATTACTCATAGTGATCTAGCTCCATCATGAGTGATTTCACCCTCAGTGAAGTTTACTTAGTAATGAAGATACCCAGCTGCTTGCTGGTGACTTCAATTCAAATCCACCCACTTCCAGTTTCAAAACAGTTTGGCTTCCTCCCACCCCTGTAGCCTGTAGTTACATGAGATAAGGTATTTTTCTGGAATTAGCAAGAGATGGCTTCCAATGCCCTGAAACAAATTAGAAAAGTGAGGCAGTATCAGCTATTTTGGCTGTATGTTGTAATGCTCTACTATTGGGTCGGAAAAGACTAGTACTACCGTCTCCCATGGAGCTTGGTGATTTTAGCCGTCACTTCTTTCATCTGTTGGAAATAGAAAAAATTCTTCCTTTCAGTAGGAAATAAACCCACCACACTAAACAAACTTTGTTTTATTTCGTTTTCTCAATATATCATATGTAAAACCAGTCACATCTGCTTTAAGGTTATCCAGAGAGGTTGTGTAGGCTCCATCCTTAGATGTTTTTTAGACTTATCTGGAAAAAGTCCTGAGCAACCTGGTCTGATCTCAAAGCTGACCTTGTTGTGAGCTAGTGCCAGAGACTTCCTGACACCAACTCCATCCTATGACTACTTTATCGTATTTTCACTCAAAATTGTTGATCTTATTGAGCTTGTCAAACTAGAATAAAAATACTCGACACATTCTAATATCTGCTTAGCAGTGTGATGTCATTAAAATGTTGTCTCCTCTGAGACAATTCAGAAGCTAGTAGGATGATAAATTTTTTGCTTTTATTTATTATCTTTCTTTCATGCCAGATTAGATCAGATAGTGGAGAAAACAAAATCTATGAGGTGTAGCAGAACTGATGAGTGTCTGCCTGGTACAAACTAGATCACTAGCATCACAGATTACCAGGAAAACTATCTACCAATTATTGATCCTTGAGCAAAAAAAATAAACAAACAAACAAAAAAAACCCCAACCCTCTATGTAGCATTTGGTAAACTAAAAAATTTCCCTTAGTGTTCCTACAAACATAAAACATCAGGTCTAATGAGGTTTAAATTTCTTTTAAGCATCCAAAAGATGAAATTTAAGCCAATGCTTAAAAAAACAGATCACCAAAGTATCCACCCATTGGTAACTTTTTAAAATAAATCTTTAGAACATTTATCATGGAAAACTGTAGGAAAGTGGCTGAACGCCATTCCCAAGTGATATGAAGTCATGCAAGTTTATTGCAACTGACTTCAGCTACTATTGTATTACTCTTCCAAAGTGTTCTGAGATGAATATGACAAAAATTAAGAAAACCTCCCGTAAAGTTTTCTTCCTTTTCTGGGATGCTTTTTCTGGCTTGGAGAGTTTTAGGGCAGAGAAACCATTAAATCAGCCAATCTAACCTTGCAATGCTACTAAATTATAACTTTAGCTTACATATCAGAACACCAAACACAATTTTTTATGTTTAACTAATGTATTCTTTCCAGAAAGACATGATCTGATGAGTTCAGGAGATGAAGCATCTTCTGCTGATTCTGTGGATATACAAAAAGCTAGTCTGATGATTCTGAACTGATTTAATCTACATTTATTTCCTATCATTCTTCTTCATAAAGCTTACAAATTTTGACTTCCATAATAATTTAATGTAAGTTTCCCAAATTCATCTGTAAGTAATTCTGAAATCATACAGCAGTCTTCTTGAACCTGGTAATGAATAGGGCTCAGAAACAACTGCTCTTAATTGCAAGTACAGGATGAAATAATGACTCTATTAGAAGATGCACTACAATGCCAGTAACAAGCAGAAATGAGTTTGAACAGGATTATGACTAACCTCAAGATGAAATTAAATGTTGAGATAATAAATACCGTTTGGTCTCTGTCTAATGCTCAGAACTAATTTGTCCAGTCATCTCTGAGAAAGCACTGTGTAATTCTGAACTCATGTGTCCTAGTCCTGTTGTTGTGCTTGGCTATGACTACAACAGCACTTGACTTTTTTATCAAGAACACAGTGGACTGTTTGGTCTTTTTCCATCTCTTTCTCGGCATAAGCTTTTGTTGTTGTTGTTGTTTGGGTTTTATTTAAATCTCTTCCAACCATGCCATTTCACAAATCCTATGTTCTGCTGTGACCCTCGAGACTCAGTATTAGTGTGCCACAGCTTGGCTTCACGGTGACACAAAACAGGATGCTCTACTGGAAAGGCATGTGCAGCTAGCTGCCGCCACATTTTCCTGTGATAGCCCTTGTTCAATGCCTCGATGAAAAAAACCCTGGTATCACATCCCTGTCCTTGGGAAGTGTACTGACAGACCAAAATGCCACTTGTAAAGAGTGGGACAGTGGTTTGAATAACTGATAGGGAAATTCCCCCAGGGGTAACAGTCCTGCACATCCTGCAGCTTCCAAGTCATATCAGTACTTTCATTTTGGATTTTCCATACCCTGATATTGCTCTATCAGTATCTGTACTTGAGTGTTCAAGCCACTTCAAGACAGACGTTATGGAATAGCATTGCAACTAGTTATACAACAAGGATCAGAGGAAGCAAATAATTGTCAGGCACATAATTACCTTTTTCATTAGCAGAAAAAAAGAATTGCCATGAAGAATAGTTGTGACTTCATTTGAAATAAAATTTGAGAATAAAATTTTGTTTTCCTCTTAAAAAGAAAAAAAAACAATGAGAGATATATGGCTGGTTTCAGGGAAATGTTTCTTTTGATCTGAAATGAAAAAAACGTAATTTAATTTCCAGGATGTTTTAGTTCTTTTTCTTTTTGAGTAGCCTTAATACAGGCAAATTTTAAAACTGAATAAATTGGGTAGTCAAACATCTTACCAGCTTCTTTCTGACCAAAGAAATTCAGAAGATTACAAAAAAAACCCCATTAAATTATGACAAGTTTTGGTCATCGGGGATCTGTATTGCAGTAAATAAACTTTCCAAAAGAAAAAAAAAAAAAAAGGAGAAAAAAAAATACTCATGCCTCCTAAAGAGAACATTTCATGGGGGTTCATTCTCCAGAGCAAACAAAATAGTTTAGTATGACAGCCTCTGATTATTTCTAAAAGAAGCAGAGACATATACTTGCCTAACTAGCCAGGAGGTTTTTCATATGAAAGATAAAACACACAAAGCTATCTAGAACTTGAGGAGGGAAAATACTATGAAATTTGAGATAACCTTGGCTCTACAGGTCCATGAAAAATTTGAATATTACAGTGACATTTGCTAAAGAAAGGACTAAGATATATACCCATTGCTCCTTAAAAATCATCTGTTTATTTATCTGCAATAACAAAATACAGATTTTCATCTTGTAGAGTTTCTATCTGGGACATTGTTAAAATGCAGCACACCCAATTACTTATTAAGAAAGCAATGCAATCAAGATAGAAAACAATAGGTGGCAATATCTCCTAGCAAGCCTAATGTGCAAAGTTCAGTGCCATGTGCAATCTGCTGCCATATCCACTATCAATACTTTCCTTCTGAGTCACATGTAAGTACTGAGAACAGAGATTTAGTGTGTCCACGGAACACAATGTACATCCAACAGAACGGCATGTGTCCAACCCTATGGAAGGACGTACGTCACCCAGATCTGCTGAAAGCCATTGGTGCCTCATTCAAGCAGGGGCAACCCCCTGAGCATTCCGGATCTGTGGCAGGCAAGAAACTTACATTTTGTTTCTTTTAAATAAGTGTTGTTCTACTTTATGCCACTCTGTTCAGCTGCAGAACCACAACATGGTCTCTAACTTCCTCACTTCAATGAAATAATAAATGAAGCACTTTAATGTGAAGAGCTAATTTACCCCAGAGCTGTTCCTAGGCTACTTTCTTTCTGGCCTTCATGCTCCTTTCAGCTGACAGACTCATATGAGAATGGATAGATTGGAGCAATTCACTCTATGCTAGCAGCAGCAGAGAGGTTCCAAGGAGCCCACACACCCAGACTGTATTCCTGTTTTGATCACTGAGCTGCTCTTTTTGAGGCCTCCCACACATTTTCTGGTCTATTTAGAACATGAGCCCTTCAGGGTTGGTTTTGGGGTTTGCTCTCTGTTACTACACGCCTTCACAGGGCCTCCTGCAGAAGGGTCCTTATTTTGGCAGAAGTGTTTATTAACTCATGGAAGACAGCTCAGGAAAACCTCACTGCCTTTCTCCTCCCAGAACACGGGATCTTTCTTCAATCCATAGTTAAATATGGGAAACCAAATATCATGCCTCAACTCCACTTCCTGGAAGAGGACACTGTCAAAAAAAGATCAGATAGATCCCCCTGGATTTTTCATGCTAAACAGGGGTAAGTAATCATGGTGCAGAGAGCAGCACGACCTCTTTGCAGTTTAGCTTTCAGTATGGATGGCACAGTACTTTTTTGGGAGGTAAGTGATCACAGAATCACAGAAGCAAAGGTTGGAAAAGACCTTTAAGATCATTGAATCCAACGATTCCCATCCTATGCTAAACCATATTCTGATAGACCTGATCTACCCTTTTTCAAACACATCCAGGGAAGGTGACTCAACCCCCTCCCTGGGCAGCCTGTTCCAGGCCCTGACAACTCTTTCAGTAAACATTTTTTTTCTGACATCTAATCTGAAGTTGCCCTGGCACAGCCTTGTGCCATTTCCCCTTGTCCTCTCTCCTGTCACCTGGCTGAAGAGACCATCACTCACCTCTCTACAACCTCCTTTCAGGTAGTTGTAGGTGATGATAAGGTCTCCCCTCAGCCTCTTCTTCTCCAGCCTAAACATCCCCAGCTCCCTCAGCCCCTCCTCATATGATTTGCCCTCCAGATGTGTACTAAGGAAAGGAAGGCACATCATTTGCCTTCTGTTGATGACCTACACACACATCTGCATGAGCATGCATCTGCAGCGTTGAATCAGACACTTAAGCCACCTTCAGACATGGGAGGATTTTCTATCATGGTCTACTACTTTGTGCCTAACTGGATGATTTTAAAAAGGACACTGCTTAAAATGCTGCTTTTTGCAAGCTATACATTGTGAGCTGACTATTTCTCCAGGACACCTTGTGGTGTGTTAAGCCTTGTATCTCAGAATCGCTATCCTCCTGCCTTTTGTACCTGTGTGCATAGTGACATATCTCTATCCTAGAATGATGACAGATGAATAAAGGTATAAACCCTGTTTATCAAAACTTAATGATCTATCCTCCCATTTTGAGTTTGAGCTTTGCTCTTCCATTTATTGATGTTACTTTTTCCTCTGTCTTTAAAATGTACTCTAATGAAAGCTGAGATTGAAAAACTGCAATTTCAGAAACATTCACCCAGCTACTGCTCACTAATTTCCATACAACTGAGACCAGCACTCAGTGCTTGCAAAACTTCTTTCAGTTAGCTACCTGAAATTAAATTAAATTATTTAGGTTACTGACTGAGGCAAAGAACTTCTCAAGATATGCAACTGCATTAAATCATTCACTCAGACTATTTTACAGTGACAGTACAGCAACTATAATTCAGATCTGAAGATCACAAACTACTTTTCACATCACTTCTGTTGATATTTACCTGATGCTACATCTTGTCTCCATTTTTTATTCTCCTTAGTTGTTCTGAAAAAAAAAGTTGGCATATGATTTGCAGAAACTGGTAGTTTAACAAGAGTAATCTTGTGGAATTAGAAACAGGGGAAATTAGTTTAAAATATGCATACATGGAACAAACCAATGTTCTTTCAGACAAGCACCAGTTTAGGAGCACACTTTAAAATAAAACATCCAGAAAATAAGCTGTGTTTGGATCCCTGTATTATGCAGGAGACTGTATTAGAAGGTATGCTTTAAGGCTGTAACTTTTGCCTAATCCACTGTCCTTAAGAATGACCTTTAGAAATATAACAAAAGATTAATTCTCCATGTTTCTACTGTGTTAACTGCAAATACTAAATTAAACTAGAAGCAAGAAGCAAGTGAAGATGAGATAGTCATGTAGACAGGGGCTGACATATCCCTGACAGCCTTAACCCATTCAGTATGAAACCAGTTGAGACTCTCAAAAAGTACCCTCACTCCAAACACTCATCACAGCCAACATTTTCAGCATTTTGCAACTGCCACCCTTGCTCACTACACTAAAGCAAGCAGCCCAACATCTAGCCTATAATTATAACCAGACCTTCATTTGATTACCCAGGGGTATCTGAATAGTGGCTTCATTAATGAAAACAGGCTGTTCTGTGTCCTTGGGACAAGTGCAAGAGAAACACTGATTAGGTCTTCATTTGGAGGACTGAGTCTGGGCAAAAACGAATCAGTTCTTCACTTTTATGGTATAAGGAAAGAAAGATCCCCTGAAGACAGCAGTGTGATGATAAATCTTTTTTAATTTTTTTAATATGCATATTCATATATATTGTTCATATTAGCAGCTACTTTATATCTTCAGTGGGTGCCTGACTTTTGCAAGAAGGCATTTATTAAAAGAGGTGTTCATATATCACTGAAATCAAGCTTCAACTGAGCGATCAACTCTCATAAGCATCTTAAAAAACCCAGTTCTTAAGTTTCTTGGGAAAGTTGCTGTTCAATTTGAACAAGAAAAGGAAATGGGCCTGGGGGGAATTCATGGGGTGGGGACATAATGAAGGAAATTGAAAACCAAATGCTTTTCTTTCTGTAGCTTCACAAACATTTGTTAGATATTTAATTAACTTCATATTTGGTTTTGCAGGCCGGATCCCACATTAGTAGCTTCAGTTGCTAAATATGTAAAATCTGAACAGTTATTACTGTTTTAATCAGCAAAATTGTTAGCTGTGTTCTCTTGGTGTTGGTGTATGGAGGCCCCATAAACTGGCACACAAACATCCAATGTCCTGCCAGTTTTGTTTTCTATTTTGGTTGATTAATTCAGACACAGAAAGGCGATTATCTTCCCTGTTCTTCATGAGTTATTGGTGTAATGTTGAGTGCTGATACCGTCCTCAGTCATGTGTAGATTGAGCACTTACAGGAACCTTATTAGTGCTTGTTACCTTTTTTCTTTTTCATAAACCTTTTTTTCTTTATCCACAGCACTTTCCTCACCTAGAAGGACAGAGCAGATCCACGACCAACAGTGTGTGTTGGCCCCCACCCAGCTGATCTAAAGGGAAAAAGGGTCACTTAGTTCTACTTCTGAGTCTCTAAGAAACAGTTTGTGGGTTTTGTTGCCTTTTTTAGCTCTATCTCCATAATTTATGAAATAATCATGTCAACTTTCCACAATATAGGAATTCATCACAGATTAACACTCAACTATCAGATCCAAATGGGGGAAAGGCGAACAATTAATGCTGCCTAACTTGGAGAAATATCTAAAGAACTGTGCCTGCACAGAGAGTTAGAAACTTCCAACTCCTGTCAGGGAAAAAACATGGACTTTAATCTATTAAAAACAAAGTTTTTCTTCAAGATCAGGGTTCTTGTCTTTGCTTCAGTGTATCTATAATTAGATACCAAAATACATTTGTCCCTCACCACACATTGATTTGTGCAGTTGAGCTTCAAATAACAAGATTGCTCTGAAGAAAACCAAAACCATACTTCAGTCAAAGGTGATCTCATTCTATTTTCAAATTAAACATGTTAAATTTTCTCCAAATCTGAGTAAAGTTGTTTGTATGCAGACTTTCCACAATGCAGCCTGTAGACGCTTTGATAAATTTAAGGTTCTAGATATCACTGAGGATTTCACATTAACGCATTATTTCTTGCTAAAATCTTCATAAAGATTTTCCTTTTTCAAGCATAGCAGTCAAAACAATAAGTAGATATTGGGCTTAAATCATGAAGTTTTATAAAATAGGCTTAATTTATGAATTTTTATACAGTTGTCTAATTATTCTTTAAAATTGTAAATTGAAAACCTTAAAGCATTTTTACTGAAATACAAATCAGCTTACATTAATTAAAGTTCATATTTTTTTACCGTTCTGTTTTTCTGCTTCTCTCATTTCATACATTAAATATTTCTGCCCCATCATAAAGTAGGTTAAAGCATTCGGGCATCTATATAGTGGAGGAATACTTAGCTTTTAAATAAGCTCTATACTGGATTTTTATCACATTTTCATCTACTAGTTCCTCTATTTGCATTATATGTTTATTCATAAAGCCTAAATGTGCTCCCTGGCCTGTTCATCGGTGTTCTTTTAGGAACAGGGCCATATCTAGTGTTCCTTGTCTACTTAAAACTCTTTTGTCAGCGGAAGGACTGGGAATACAGAAACAGATCCCAAGAGGGATATATAGGAGCTATGAATAGTATGCTAGTTGACCACAAAGCAGAGCTGTTACTGGCACAAAACAGAGACAGCTCATTAGGAAAAAGAATATTGTAGCAGTGGAAGAAGTTTTGCTTCAAACTGCTTTCCAAATGTGGCATTCAGAAATTATATGGACCACAGCACCCAAAAAGGATGGATGATCTTGAGGTTAAATTATGGGATTTTAATTCCAGGAAAGATGTTTGCCAGTGAGGTTTGTGCTAGTAGACATGCTGCACTCTCTGTCTATGCCTTTGCTTTTTTCTAAATGGAAGTTGATCCACATGTGGGTACAGACTTTTTCTTTACTGGAAATCCAAACAAATTA
>VZTU01006642.1:5499-17437 GCA_013400835.1 Zapornia atra
CCAGGTCTCTCTGGATGGCAGCGCAGTGTCCTGCCTGTCAGCCACCCCTCCCAGCTCTGGATCACCGGCACTTGCTGAGGGTGGATGGCATCTCCTCCCTGCAGCTGCCCCACGCCCTCTCACAGCTCCTGGGGGATACCCCACAGGAACACAGCAGTACCTGGCACAGCTGTTACACACTGGTTCTCGCAGAACACATTCACCATGGGCTACGAAGATGATTAGGGGCCTGGAGCATCTCCCCTATGAGGATAGGCTGAGTAAGTTGGGACTCTTCAGCCTTGAGAAGAGAAGACTAAGGGGGGACCTAATTAAAGTCTATAATTATCTTAAGCAGGGGATGCAGGGGGAATCAGCCAGCCCCTTTTCAGTGTCTGTGGGGATAGGACAAGGGGCAATGGCTGTAAACTAGAGCACAGGAAGTTCCACACCAACATGGGGAAGAACTTTTCCCCAGTGAGGGTGAGGGAGCCCTGGGACAGGCTGCCCAGGGGGTGTGGAGTCTCCTTCTCTGGAGAGATTCAAGACCCGTCTGGGCACCTATCTGAGTGACATGTCCTGGGGAGCTGCTTTGGCAGGGGGGTTGGACCCGATGATCTCTTGAGGTCCCTTCCAACCCCTACAATTCTGTGATTCTATAAGTGGTGGCACCATCACCTGAAGTCTTTGCTTCAGGGCTGAGATTCAGAAAGCATCAATAAATTTGTCAGAAACAACACCTACAGTCCAAACCCTGGGGGTAACCTTCCTTTCTGCCTTGCCACGCATCCTGCTCAGGATCTGGCCCTCCCCCACACCCTCAGCACGCTCAGCTAATGAGTTCCCAGGCAGTATTTTATCAAAGAGATGTGTCAGGGCCTTTCTGTTATTGCTTCTTGTTTTGCAGTGTTACTGTTAGTTATTAAAGCAAAGCATGTGAGGGGTTTTTTTTCCTTCCCCTTGACAGGAACCACTGAGGGCTGTCAGTAACAGGAGCCAGGGTAGAACAGCTGGCACAAGTTTAATGATGCATTGTTGCATCGTTAACACAAAGCTGTTACATGCCTTGATAAACACCTAACAGGCCTCCTGAAATTAAGAGAGAATTCAAATGCAAATGTTTACACAAGATCTATTTCCTCTCTTGGTGGTTTTTTTCTTAGCCCTCACTCACCTGCATCCCAGGTGAGCAAGAGCAGCACACGCCATGAACAGCAGCTGGCAGGGTCCTTGTGGTTGTGCCACCAGCTTGTGGCTGGGGATGGTGGTTTGGGAGATGAAGGGACACCTATATGGTCCCTCCAGACCATCGCTCTGTTTGCAGTTAACCACCCAGCCATAAGGAGGGAGCAAGGGTGCTGCTCAGCCCAGCGGTGGTACAGCTGGAGCTCATGGCTCCAGCTCTTGGGCAGAGCTGAGGGGGCTGAAAGGAGGTGCCCCCAATTAACAGGGGAGACAAGAAAGGTGAAATACATAAAATAGCTTCTCTCCAGGAAAAGGCACTCCAGTTGTCTTTGTGCAGATGGCTCCTTCATTAAATCAACACTAATTACATGAACTTGATGTGCTTGTGAGGCAGGGATAAGTCTTGGAATCAGACAGGGGAGCCCAAGGGGAATAATGGGGTAACAGTATTTGGGTGACACCCAGCCAGGGCACCTTCAGTCCTACAGCATCAGGTGGTGGGGCTGACAAAGGCCTAAACCAGCTCTCAGTCTGAGTCTAATAAGGGATCGGGGTCTGACTCCTGAGATCTGCTCTGTTACTGCATCTGTTGTCCCTGTCGTGGGGAAACACCAACCCCAGCAGGGAGAGGAGGGTGTTTGGGAGCAGCTTCCACCCTCTGACAGGCATTTTCCACACTGTCACAGCCCAGAGAATCACAAGAATCCATTTCCACCAGCATTTGTTCAAGTGCATGAGCATCAGTTCAGGGATGAGGTTACCCCCCTTTGCATTTGCCTTTAATGGCTCTGGGGTTTTTTTTTAACCTATATTTTTGTACAGCACACACAGGTACAAACCAGAGCACACCATCCCTTGTGGGCATGAGAGCAAGCCTCAGGGAGGACACTGCTTGGAGCCATCTCCCTTTTGGTGCAGTGAATAAACAGAAGCCTCTCAAGTGGCTAGGGCAGCCCCTTCATTCCCTAGCAGGGGTAAAATCTGATGTTTTAAACTAACCCTGGGAGACCAAATTGTTTAACCCAGAACTGTATTGCTGTCCAGGGACAGTGTTTGCTCCACTGATATCTTGATACTGCAAGACCCCAACAGCACGTGCAGGAGAGCAGTGGGCAGTGACATGCTCCATGTTCCCACAGTAATTCCCAATATAACTGAGCATGGAGTTGTGAAATGCATCATTGCTTCTCTGCCAATGCTGCACATCCAGTGCAGGGGCTTCCACAGATGAGACTGTTGGGGTGTTGTAGTAACTCCCAGGTGCAGCTCCCAAGCGGGGTGAGCTTGTACCCAGCTGAGCAAGAGCCAGTGAAAGGAGCTGCTTAATCAGAGGGGGGAAAAGCCAAGAGCTGTGAGAAGCCACAGTCAACATGCAGGCATCCCCACAAGCACCAGGCAAGCTGTCAGCAGCTCTGTTCATGCCTGGCTGCAGGCATCCATCTCAGGAATTACATGAATGAAAGAAATCCTGATCCTTCATCCCCAACAAGACCTGGGCCTGGCCTGAATTCATCTTGGTAAAGCAGCTGTGATGATGTGACAGATTTTCTTCCTCTTCTAGAGCTGGAGGGAGCTTTTAGTATGAACACTTCCAATTATGCATGTATATATATATATAGTGTTATGCTTTCATGTGTTTTCTCCCAGAGAGGAATCCCCAGTTAGTTTGTGCAGCACCACAGATCCTCTCCCTTGCTCCCTGTGATTAGGTCACTCAAACAATAACACTGAATAATTTGTCTCAAGAGGTAAATGATTGGGCTTTTGTACTCAGCCTCACTTGGATGCAGCATGAATGGCTGTAATACCACACAGGTTCCTCTATTCTGCTATTTAGAGCTGGTAACTGCTAAATCCCCCGAGTGCAGCCTGTGGCAGGGAAGAGAAGCTTCATTCTGGCTGTACCTCCCTGTCCCACTGCAGATGGGATTTGCCAGCTACTCTTCCCAGTTTTTCAGAGCATAGATGAGGCTCTGCAGTAGCAGGGCAGACACCTGTCTCCAGCCCATCTTGCAGCCACTTTACTTCCAGCATCCCACAGTACCAACATACATTACCTTCTTCCACTCAAAAAAGCCTAGCTTGGCTCCAAGATCTCTACAGTTACCAACACAGCCCCTCTACAGCTCCATCCAACCCACCTGTGCAGGGCTAAGCTGAGCATCAATTCCTAAGCATTTACTCTAGCCACAGCTTTCAAACATCTGCTGCACACTAGTGCCTACTACTTCAGAGTTATCCACCCTCTGGGACCTGAGTGGGGCAAGCAGAGACCCTGCCCATGAGGGCAGCATCCCCTGGGACACCACCCAGGGTCACCCACCCACACCAACACACCTCACCCACTGCAAGAGTGACACCAAGGTGGATGTGGACCAAGGGAACTGCCTGCTGGAGGTTTAAGGAGCACAAATCACTTTCCACATGTACACACAAACCATGTTCTTCCCTGGTGATCAACCCAAAATCCCTTCAGAGCAGCAAGTAGACTCCTGTTGCTGAAGACACACAGAGGTGCAAACCCAAATGTACATGAAAGCCTTGAGAAAACTCATCATCTGCATTTGAAACACATGCAAGAGCTGGTGTGTGTTCTTCCAGCCCCACTCAGCAATGGGTGAAGCAAACCAGGGAGTTGCTGGGGAGATGCCTGGGACTGCCCAGCAGCCTGCTATGGCATGGCTTACACCCCATTTTATCATTCCTTTTTCCAAGACAGGGTTTGGAAGTGGCTTCTTTGGTCTCTGAGGTTTTCAGGAAGCTGCAAACCCCATTAAAAAAAAAAACCCAAAGCAAAACCCCCAATAAATCAACTTTGTCACAGCAGTGCTTGATGACAGAATATTGCATGGTCTTTGCCATGAGCTGTAAGGAACAGGGTGCCAAGGCAGTAAAGGGGTGAGACAGTAATCACTGGATCAGATAAAATCCATCCAAACCAAAGTTCAAAGTTTAGGGCCTGGAGCATCTCCCCTATGAGGACAGGCTGAGTGAGCTGGGACTGCTCAGTCTGGAGAGAAGATGTCTAAGGGGGGACCTAATTAATGTCTATAAATATCTTAAGCAGGGGATGCAGGGGGAATGGCCAGCCCCTTCTCAGTGTCTGTGGGGACAGGACAAGGGGCAATGGCTGCAAGTTGGCGCACAGAGAGTTCCACACCAACATGGGGAAGAACTTTTCCCCAGTGAGGGGGAGGGAGCCCTGGGACAGGCTGCCGAGGGGGTGTGGAGTCTCCTTCTCTGGAGAGATTCCAGCCCCGTCTGGACACCGACCTGTGTGCCCTGTCCCAGGGACTCTGCTTTGGCAGGGGGTTGGACCCCATGGGCTCTGGAGGCCCCTTCCAGCCCCTGGGATTCTGCAATTCACATCCTTCACCTCTCTCCCCCCCTCCCAGTACCAAGGTGGATGCCTTCTCACCCCACCTGTGTTCTTACAGAAACCACTCCCATTGTGCACAGCTTGCTCACACTTCCCCACTTTGGCTTTTATCTATATGAACAAAGCCATTTCTTCAAATGGCATTACCAACCCCACCGTGTATTTGGGTCAGCAGATGACTCAAGACTGATCTAAACAGATGAGGATTTGCTGTGACCCTACAATTCCTGCAGAGCATTGCCATCTTCCCAGGGACATGCTGGCCATCGAGTTTATCACTCTGCTGCCTTGTCTGAATTCACTCCTGAGGCCCCAGCTGGAGTCCTGTGTCCAGAGCTGGGCCCCCAATACAAGAGAGATGTGGGGCTGTTGGAGAGGGGTCAGAGGAGCCACGAGGATGCTCAGAGGGCTGGAGCAGCTGCCCTACAAAGAGAGGCTGAGGGAGCTGGGCTGGGTCAGCCTGGAGAAGAGAAGGCTGTGGTGGGACCTCATTGCAGCCTGCCAGTCCCTGAAGGGAGCTTATAAGCAGGAGGGGAATCAGCTTGTTAAAGGGCAGAGACTGGCAGGACAAGGGGGATGGATTAAAACTAAAGGAAAGAAGGTTTAGATGAGATATTAGGGGGAAGGTTTTTACAGAGAGAGTGGTGAGGGGCTGGAACAGGCTGCCCAGAGAAGTAGTGGATGCCCCATCCCTGGGGTTGTTCAAGGCCAGGTTGGATGGGGCCCTGGGCAACCTTGTGTATCTCCAGGCCTGGAGGTTGGTGGCCCTGCCTGTGGCAGGGGTTTGGAGCTCTGGGATCCGGGGGGGCCCCTCCAACCCAGCCCAGTCTGTGATTCTATGATTCACTGAAACTACAAAATGAGATTTGAAAGGCCCAGACTTTTAACTGAGCTATTTATGGGTTTGTTCATATAAAACTGGTCATTTAAACTACTTGTTCTTTTTTTTCCACCACATAAGCCAATAGAGATGTGAGGGGAAAGCAGGGTGCCTTTGTGCCAGACCTCCCTGCTATCTGCATTTTCCCCTGTATATTAATTCTTATCATATATTTTAGGAAGCCACCTCACAAGTCTAGAAAGCAGCACACAGTGTTTCCTTTCACAAAGCCCCATGCCTGCAGCTGCCAGGCAGGATCCCACTGCGATGCTCAGGTATCTCCATATGCAAAACCTTTCATTTCCTAATGGCTTTCATACTCTCCCTTCCTTAGGCAAGTTGAAAAGATGATATATTGGGCTTAATTGTCTATCTTTCCTTAAAAACATACATTACCAAGCATGCCTTGAGTGTGCAACTTAATTGGAAAAAAGGAAAATGCAAACAGCCATAAAAAATAATCATAAAAAAATCCTGAGGTGTGTTTTTAATAAATTGTAGAGTATAAGAGAACACCTCATGCAAGAAAATTAAGTACTGTATATTACATAGATCACTAAAGTATTGCATTAAGCCCCTCATGTGAAGTGCATGCCCTATTAACTAGGCCCAGCAAAAGGTTTAATTAGAACTCTAACTTTAGTGAGGAGGAAACCATTTTTCTCCTATGATGATAACTAACAGGTTTTAAAACTGCAGGGTGGGGGAAGAAAGAATCCATTTTCAGCCATGCCTCTGAGGAAAACAGTCTGGATTCACCTCCTTTAGGACATTTATTCTTACTGCTGCTACACAGTAGGTTGGAGTAATTAGGTTCATTTGCAAGAAATGCTTGGAATCAAGCTGAAGGTTTGGGAAGAGCCCACAGCTCTCCTGAAGAGGCACCACAAGCAGCTCTGCTAAGACCAGAGCTCATTTTCTCAATTACATCTTCCATAGTGTCATTTCCCCCTTTCCTCAGACTGGCACAACTCAAAATTGATGGGTTCCTTTTTGCTTCAATCTGAAGGGCATTGGCTTTATCTTTTCCTCCCTCATTTGCAGCACCCATAGGATGAAGAAAGGAAAAAAAGTCTGATGGCATTAGGCTTTCTGTGACTCATTTTCCCCACTAGCAGATCTCCTGGCAATGATGCTATCATGACACAGTTTTATCTTGTGAGTTGCCAATTCATGTCCTTGGCACCAATTTTTGAGAGTTACCTACCAGTGACCTGACATGTTCACTGGTTTTTGTCACAGCTCTGGGAGCTCAGGGCTTGTGGGTTCAGACCATCCACTGTCACACAGCAGTTGTGGATGCTACATGTGAACGAGTGGAGCACAACACACCTGAGTGAGAGCAAGGCAAGGACCAAGGGATACAAAAGAGGGGTTAAGTCTTCAGAGGAATGGGTACAGCAGAAGAGTTGCCTGACTGGGGAGACCAGTAGGAAGAAGATTTTGGGTCCAGTTCATGGAGAATTGTCATGGCTCCATGACTGGACCCAGCTTCAGAAAGGAGGAAGGTTTGTGGGGAGGTCCTTGGGTAGTCCTCAGCTTCATTGGGCTCCCTGGTATAAAACAGCCAGGGATCTCCTGGAGAGAGTCCAGAGGAGCTACAGAGATGATGAAGGGCCTGGAGCATCTCCCCTGTGAGGAAAGGCTGAGTGAGCTGGGGCTGTTCAGCCTGGAGAGAAGGCGGCTGAGAGGGGATCTCATCAATGGTTATCAATATCTGAAGGGTGGGACACAGTGGGAATGGCCAGCCCCTTTTCACTGTCTGTGGGGACAGGACAAGGGGCAGTGGCTGCAAGTTGGAGCACAGGGAGTTCTGCACCAACCTGGGGCAGAACTTTTCCCCAGTGAGGGTGAGGGAGCCCTGGGACAGGCTGCCCAGGGGGTGTGGAGTCTCCTTCTCTGGAGAGATTCCAGCCCCGTCTGGACACCGACCTGTGTGCCCTGTCCTAGGGACCCTGCTTTGGCAGGGGGTTGGACCCCATGGGCTCTGGAGGCCCCTTCCAGCCCCTGTGATTCTGTGATTCATGGCCTTTAGCCTTCCTAGTCCCCTGTGTGGTGAGCAGAAGGCAAACAGAACCGTGGCAGAGCTAATGATCATTAGCTTTCAGAAAGGCTTGACTGAAGAGCGCTTGGAAGGGAAGAGTTACATCTGCTTGGTCCTACACGACCATACACCTTGCCTGCTCTGGGCTGCTTATCAGCCATGCCTCCAGTTTTCAGCAGGTCCCAGTCAGCAGCTAGCCAGTACCAGGACAGGGGTGGCCAGGAGATACCAGGATGGACTTTGAGTTGTCGAATACAGCCAAGGAGGAACAACCCATCCCTACACCCATCTCAGCATACATTAGTGGGGAGCAGGAGTTGTCTTTGCTGCACCACAATTCTCTCTTCCTCACTGATTGAAAGAGACAACCAAAGTCCCCTGTGGGAGCCATCACTGCTGCTCCCTTCCACAGAATCCCAGAATCACAAGGTTGGAAGAGACCTTCAAAATCATAAGGTCCAACTGTTCCCATCCTGTGCTGACCCATACCCCTGAGCCCCTCATCTCCCCATCTGTTAAACACACCCAGGGGTGGGGACTCAGCCCCTCCCTGGCCAGCCTGTGCCACAGCCCCACAACTCTGCCAGGGAAGAACTTTTCCCTCACATCTGATCTGACCCTGCCCTGGCACAGCTTGAGGCCATTGCCCCTTGGCCCATCTCCTGTCCCCTGGCTGAAGAGACCATCACCCACCTCTCTGCACCCTCCTGGCAGGGCAGTGGAGGTGGTGAGAAGGTCTCCCCTCAGCCTCCTCTTCCCCAGGCTGAACACCCCCAGCTCCCTCAGCTGCTCCTCAGAGGATTTGCCCTCCAGCCCCTTCCCCAGCCTGGCTGCCCTTCTCTGGACTCATGTCCAGTCTCCCTGGCAAACTCTGGGCAGTGCCTGGAGAACAGCAGCCTGCCAGCAAAGCAAGAGACTCACAGTATTTCTAACTTGCAGTTAATGAGTACATGAAAAACCATTCAAGTCATGAAAAGGCCATTTAGGCTGGTAATAACCTATGCCCCTGTTGAGCAGGACCTGGCTACAGATGCTCAGATAAGATCCAGGCTGCAGCAGGAAATTCTTTATGGAGTTTCTAGGTTATTAACATAACAAAACCCTTAAGTTACCCAGGCAGCATAGAGCTGTGTGATTTTTCTGCTACTGGTGCAAGTTTTATCATTAAATCCTCCCACATAGTTTTGGAAACACAGATTTCCCCCCCTTCCCCTACAAAGTGATCAAAACAGAGCAATTAAAAAATAATTCTGCTTCACAATAATCAATTAATAACAAAAGTAATGTTTAAATGCATAGTAAATCCCTACAGGCATAGCCTCTGTACAGCCAAAATATGTCCAGCATGAGCCTAGAGGAGCCCTGAATATTTAAAGGCAATAAAATCCTGATTCTAAAACTAATTTATTCTACAACCTACCTTGTATTTATCAGGGTACTTAATCAGAGAGAAACAACTGATTTTCAGATGATGCAAGTTAATCAAGGAAATTATCACCCAGTATAATAAAATTACCACTGTGTAAGCTACAAAAGAAATACCTACTCTAAATGCATGTTCCCTTTCTGTCCTAAAGTTACAACAGTCTATTCCTGGGTTTAGCCAAGGAGATATATTTAGTTTAGGTGAACTCAGGTGATCAGTGAGCTCAATTCTGCTGTAAAAAGTCAAGTCAGCAGAAGCATTAATTTGCATCTTGAAGGTAACATCACTCAGCTGCCCTGACAAAGCAAACCTAAGGTTTTATTAATGAGTCTTGTGTAACTTTTAATTGCACACTGTAGTGCCAGGCTTGGCATGGGTGGTGCTGGATGCACTTAGTGCAGCATGCTGCTGTGTGCCTGCTGCCCGGCACAGGAGCAGGATGGTGTTGCAGTTTGGTGTAGCTGTGCTGCTTCTGTAAGCCACAGTTACAGCTCTCTGCAAGCCCCAGATTTTGAAAACATTGGTCCATTCAAGGCCAAATTTGAGACTGAGCCCATCAGAGCTGGTCACAGCACCTCTGGGAATCACATATAGGAGAAAAAAACTGCTGGCAGGGGCACTTTGCCACCGGAGCAGGAGTGAGTAGATGGAACAAGCTGCACAGACGCCAAGGCCAGGCCCAAAGGGGGGGGGTTGAAGAATGTGAAAAGAGTCTCCCCTGCAGCTCGTGGTGGAGACCATGGTGAAACGGGTGTCCCCCCGAAGCCCATGGATGAGGATGGGGAGCAGAGAGACCTCTGCCCTGTGAAGATTGATCCACGCCTCAGCAGGTTTGCCAAGGGACTTGTGACTTTCCGGGGGACCAGGCCGGGGGGTCTGGACCCGGACGTCAGCACCCTATGGAGGGGAGAGTGCTGCTGAGAGGCCTGTGGTGAGGGGATGACTCCCCGATAGAGAGGACTCACGCTGCAGAAGGTCGTGGACACGACTCTCGCGTGGGTGGGACCCCACGGTGCTGCAGGGGAAGGGGGTGTGTATGTGGAATGCCCCCCCCGCCAGCTGAGATGGAAGACAGCTCGGGAGGAACAGACTGAAACCCCCCACTCCCCATTCCCTGCCCCCCCTGTACTGCGAACGGGAGGGAAGAAGGGAGCAAATCTCTGATTACAAGAGTGTGAAGAGGCCAGGGGTGGGGGGAAGGAGAAGTGATGAGATCTGGGGAAGAAAAGCAGCTTGTGTGGGATCGCTGGAACCCCACTGCCCATTCCCTGCCCCTCCCTTGCCATGTTGGGGGGGAAGAAGGGAGTAAGATCGTGATGAGTTTTAAGTTTGCTAAGAAGGGAGGGGTGGGGGGAAGGTGCTTGAAGACCTGGCCGCTTCTTATCTCGCTCTGGTTCACTGGGTGTATTAGTTGTAGTAAGTAGTAATAAATCACTTTTCTTTCCTTTATTCTGTGCTGCGTCTGTTTTGCCCATGGCACTAATTGGAGAGTGATCCCTCTGGCCTTATCTCAAGTCCTAAGCCTCCCAATATCTATTTTCTCCCCTTTTCAGCTGAAGGGGGGGGTGAGCGAGCAGCTTGGTGGGTATTTGGCCTCTAGCTAGGGCCAAAAACCACCACAGATGGGAATGCTGGTGGGTCCAGACAAAGCATCCTGGGGCTAAGGGGAAGATCTGAGCCCTCCTCAGCTGGGAGTTCTCACAGTAATGGGAAGCAGAACCAGCCCTAAGGCATTCCTCAGGGATGTAACTGCTTACACAGCTGACAGTGAGATGATGGGAGAAGGTAGAAACCAATGGTGCAAAATACACATGTACTAAGTCAACAGGCTGTTCCCAACCCACACGGGCACCAACAGTCTGACCCCACTGACAGCTTGCAGAGGAGGTTCCCCTCATTTACACAGGGAGCAGGAGGATGCTGGTGGAACACCCCAACAGCCATCCTCAGTGCCAGAGGGGACAGGACACTGTGACAGCCACTGCTGTGGGGAGAGGGCTGTTAGCACACCTGCAGCATTAGAAAAGCTGTGAAAGAGGGAATACACTGGGAGGGAAACCCCCAACAACAAACAATCAACAAACCAACTGTTGATTGTTTATACTTTGTGATCAGAGTGGTTTAAAGGGCAGTGGGGAGGGAGCCCAAGGGTAGCTAAAAATTGGGAGAGCGGTGTCTTAAATTTTCATTGATTGTCCACTAAAGAATATATGCTATAATTCCTACCATGGATATTAGGCTGTGGGCCATGGGATGTAGCTAGCTCCCTGCATCTCACTCCCAGGCCATGCCAAGATCAATTCATGGATTTGGGGTCCTGGGTGGGAACGGTCATAGCTCCCTGGGGCAAGAAACCCCAGGCTGAGGGATTAGCCATCTGCAGAGCTCCTGATAAAACCAATGATGTGACTGCAAATGATCCAAACCAGCCAGACCTTGAGGACTATTTCTGGCAAAGCCAAGGGAAATATTGTACAAATTACTGTAGTGTTTTATCCAGGTTATTGGGGCAGCATGTTTTACTATTTCTCCTAAAAACAAAGCAGAACATCAAGGCTTCAGCCCTTTCAGCCACTGCCTTTGGAGCCACCACTGAGCTGGTCATCCTCCTTGAGTTCTCATTCCCAGTCCTGCGACAGCATTTTGTCCTCTCTGTCTGCTACCCCCCACAATACACCTGAGAGCAAACTAATTGCCTGTGGTTTGCTTTCCCTGTTATTTTGGAATAATTATCCAAACAAAATTTTAAGAGGCAAGTGAGAAAGTGCCAGCATCAGAAAAGCTGCAGGCAAAGCTAATTGCTTGATCTGCTTATGTAGATCTAATTTAAAACAGGAGTTGAACTTCTGGAACCGCTGCTTATTTCCTCTGAGGCACATCCAGCAGTGTGATGTGAGTAATTTCAGCATGTAGAGACATTTTTACCCTTCTTTGTAGGTATAATTCTGTTAATGCAGGTAAGTGGGTGCTTCTGGGCATGCAGGAGAAGCTGCAGTCTGAGCAGTGAATCTGCAAAGATGTAAACTTGTAGTATGGCTCATTCTG
>VZTU01006642.1:17476-31267 GCA_013400835.1 Zapornia atra
CCCCCCCAATGCTTTCTTGGGATTCCATTTTCCAGTGGTATTGAACACCCTAGTGAGACTGTGGGGTGTCACCCCAGGGTCCCCTGGAGCTGGGGGTTATTTTTCAATCTGCATTTTAGAAGTGATACAATTCAATCTACCACAAAATACAAAGAGCTGCAAAAAACATATACCATTCCAACAACAATGTATATAAGTTATTAAATAATGAGCTGATTTAAAAGAATATAAGTAGGTCTTTTCTACATGCATATTATTCATCATTAAAGAAAAATACGTAAAAGGGCCATTGGTAATTGCTTGGTTAACCACTGTAGAAAATGCCAATTCTCTGGTCACAGATGCCACTAGTTTAGCACTTAAGGTCTCTGCAGTGTTACATGTGATTATTTTTAAATACTGTTAGTACTGCTCCACTTTGCTGGAGCATCATGTACCACAGCCAGAGCTACATCTTAAAAGAAAGAGGAAAAATAGTGAAATAGGTGCTGTTCAAGTAGGTTCCTTAGTTGCTTTCTCCAAACCTGATGTGCAGATGCCTAATCCCTCAGCCTGGGGTTTCTTGCCCCAGGGAGCTATGACCGTTCCCACCCAGGACCCCAAATCCATGAATTGATCTTGGCATGGCCTGGGAGTGAGATGCAGGGAGCTAGCTACATCCCATGGCCCACAGCCTAATATCCATGGTAGGAATTATAGCATATATTCTTTAGTGGACAATCAATAGTGACAATTTAAGGCACTGCTCTCCCAATTTTTAGCTACCCTTGGGCTCCCTCCCCACTGCCCTTTAAACCACTCTGATCACAAAGTATAAAGCCCCAAAAGCCATTCTCATGTTGGATTCTTCCTGCCTTCCCACCAAAAGGTCCACATGAATGTATGCAAATGTATGTGCAACATGATTAAAATACACATGTTGCTTCACACACTTTAATCAAACCATAAAATTAATCAGCAGTGTGGCTTATTCTACTCTACTCTTTACAGGGAAGTGAATGCAATTAAAATGTTGCCCAAATTCATAATTGTTGAGCTGGTGTAATAAGCATGTACAAAAAGGGACCCTTGAGGCACACAGTTGAGCCCCAAATTGCTTTTTTTACTCAAGATGAGCCCCAGCATCATGGGAGCTCCAAGAACAGCAGCAGAGCTATCACAGGAAAGCTAATTACTTTTGCAAGACCTGCTCTATTTAAAAATAAATTAAAAAGGGGAAAAAAAAGGCAGCAAAAAGCAGGTGCCAGGATCAGACCTTGTGACCATGTTTATCCTCTGCCCCATGGTCCCTCACCAAGGGCATTGCCTGTGTGGTACAACCCCATGAAAGGTGCAGGCACAGGGGTTTGTCCTAATACAAGTCATGGGGTAGCTGAGCCATTTAAATAAATAAATAAATGCCATGAGCATTATTTTTCCTCTAGAGGTATTAGTAAGAAAAACCAGCAAGAACAAGCCACCTGTGCCATTAATAGGGTTGGGTTATGGGGTGATTTCAGCTCTGGCTCATGTTACCTATTCTGGACAGCATGGGTTCTTGCTGGCTGTCAGTGGGGTGCTCTCATGTGTACTTGTCCCAGGTTCAGCTAAACTGTGACATCTCCTGAACACTGATGGTTCAAAAGAATCACAGACTGGTCTGGGTTGGAAGGAACCCCAAGGATCACAGAGCTCCAACCCCCTACCACAGGCAGGGCCACCAACCTCCAGGCCTGGAGCTACACAAGGGTGCCCAGGGCCCCATCCAACCTGGCCTTGAACACCCCCAGGGATGGGGCACCCACCACCTCCCTGGCCAGCCTGTTCCAGCCCCTCACCACTCTCTCTGGAAAAAGCTTCCCCCTAAGATCTAACCCTTCCTTCCTTCAGCTTCACTCCATCCCCCTTGTCCTGCCAGTCTCTGCCCTTTAACAAGCTGATTCCCCTCCTGTGTCTCTGCTCCCTTCAGGTACTGGCAGGCTGCAATGAGGTCCCCCCACAGCCTTTTCTCCAGGTTGAACCAGCCCAGCATGACAATAAGCAAGCTTTAATCCCTGGGAAGTACCCAAAATTCCCATAATTGGTGTAGGGGGAAGTAGATGGGTGAGCTAATGATGAGTACAGGGAGAATTTAAGAATCCTACAACCATCAGCAGGTACAAAATACTGTATCTAGACCCAACACCATGACACACAGGTACAGATTATGGGTAAGACCTTCCAAAGAACTCAGGAAAAGCTCCAAACCAAAGCTGCTCCATAGCTCAGCATGGTTACAGCCTCTTATTCCATATCTGTCTGCCTCTCCCCACTTACTGCAGGAAATACAATACCTAAATCAAATGGTTTTTTCCATAATTACACCCTGCAACAAGAGAACAGGGAAGGGAAGGTCAGTTCTTCCAGTGTCTTCTGCCAAGCATGTTTTGGCCATCACTTTCCCAGTGATGCCAGCCCAGCTTGCAGTGCCAGGTTTGATGCCAGTGGCTCACCACCACTCTGGCACAAGCAGACACAGACCTGGCAGCAAAGCATTTTATGAAGTTTATAGCCTGCACACACCTGACTGCATGTTACACATGACATTTCCTTGTCAAAACTACCCAATAAGTGGTTATTTATGTCAATGATTTAACCAAGGGGCTTTTCCCCTTTTCCCCTACCTTTCCATCTCCAGACACAATGAACTTGGGTGTCTTCCTCCAGATTCAAGGGTCAGCCCCAGGCTCAGCTTAAGCAGGGCTGTCCATACTGAGGGTCACCCCAAAAAGGGTCAGTCCTCACTGCCTGCCACTCTCCTGGGTTTTCAAACTGGCTCATCAGACTCTGGCATTTACTGTCCTGACCCCAAGATGAAGGGCAGGAGCAACACAACTATCAGCCCAGCAAGGTCCATGGGACATTCTCACCCAGCAGAAATGGGCAGAAGTTACAAATGGAAACATCTGATGAAGAATTTGTCTTGTCTGGCCTCCACTTACTTGCTCCAGGACATTTTGCAGGGTAAGTTCTTTGCATATGTGGCCTCTAACTCCCCCCCTAGCATCAGAAAAGCCTCTTTGGGGAGGCAGAGCTTGTGCAGTGCTGCATGGAAGCTCAGGTCTCCTGGGGTGGTTTGAATCTAGAGTGATTTAGATGCAGGAAGCTCAGGTTGGTGCCCCTGAAAGTCAAGTGAAATCCAATACTTTGCAGAAAGAGACAGCAAGGTGCATTTAAAAGGGAAAAACACTGCTACAAACCTACTCAGCTTTCCCAGGCTGCCTAACACAATCTGGTTCCCCTTGGAGGTCCCTAACCCAATCAAGACAACATTAGCAACAGACTTTAGTGGAAAGCATACTGCAAATAAATACAAAGCTGTTACAAAGCATCAGGATGTCAGGGCTTTTTGTTGCTTCTTGCAACAAAATTTATGAAGCAGGCTCTGCTGCTCTGCCCACAGCAAGTGAGTTGGGAGCTGCACCCTGATGCCTCAGAAAGCCAGAATCAAAACTCAGTAGCCTTGGTGCCTCTGAAGCAGGGATCCTTTATGGCTGTGCTGGGCACGCAGGGGATCGATGGCTCCTCCCAGTGTGTGCCCCCATTAAAGCCAAATGGCTCATATTTATACAGATTAATTATACATATTCATTATAATTTCTAGGAAAAAGCAGAGTTATGCAAATTATTTCCAGAAAGTCATTTATATTAATTCCTCCCAGATAGAGCATGCTCAGTGACACTGAGGTGTCGGGGCAGACAGCAGGCCTGCCCGCGGCCTAGCTCTCTTCTCCCTAATTTAGGCCCTGACAATATTCTTCTGCTCCCATGAGAAAGGAGAAGTTCCTCATGCTGAGAGGATCCTAATAATCACATTCTCAAAACACAGAGGCTTTGCTGATAGGGGTACAGGCTGCCCTAAACCAAGAAGCAGTTATGGGAGGGGATTTGGGAGTAACAGAACATGTTAGGAACCAACCATAATAAGATGGTCAAAACCAGCTGGTGTGCGGGTGCTTTTAGGCATTAAAGGTAAACTAAGGATATTTAGCTATAAGCTAGGTTTATCAGAGCTCATTATAATTACTAACCAATCAATAGGGTGTGAACAGTGTGTGTAGCCAATGAGCAGTTTTTTAGCTTGCCACGTTTGCAGTAATAAAGGTCTAGAATCTGGGTGATTGCACCTAATAAAATGGCTTCACCTAAAATTCATATCGAATTGAGTGTTGCTCTCTGTGGGATGCCATATCAGGAGGCCACAACTAGGTCTCCTGGCATGATTGCTTCCCTGCAATGCTTGGGGATGGAGGTCATCAGGTGCCCTCTCCACTTTCAGGAGGACCCATTCTCATGGTCTGCTGTTTCCTGCCTTGCAGGGACACCAAAGGCTTATGCTGAATCTAAGGTAATATTATGACTACAGATGTGTGCTAATTGCACATCTTTGCATTGGGGCATTGGGGTTATCATCCACATTTCAGGTCATGGAGGTGAAATACCAAGTAAGTTGGTGGAGACCAGGGCTGCAGAGCACACAGCTCTGGTATCAGCAGAGCCAGACAAACCTACAGTATTAAGAGCTCCAAATTGCACCCCAAGCTCGTCATTGGGGTGTCATTCATTATTTTCACTTTTTTCCCTCTTCCAGACCCACAGAACCCCATCAGCTTTTGTCTTCCCATCACACACACTACTTATAAGCTTGCTGCTGTGATTAGGTATACCACGGGCACACCCTGAACATACCCCAGCCCCATACCTGGACACAGAGCAAACAGATAAGCTTAGCTAAATAAAAAAATCAATGAGCTGGCAAAGGTTTCACTCATCCCATTGATCTAAGCCCCTGGGCAGGCACAGCAGCATGCAGAATGGAGTTAGTGTAACACAAGTATAAGTTTCACTCCCAGGAAGTACAGTAACAAAAACTAATAGCAGCACAAATGCAGTCCAGAGTATCATTGATCCCAAAACATTAGAGGACAGCATCAGATAATTTAATGAGCAGTGAAGACCTTTTAAGAGCAGCAGCAGCCTGTTTAGCATTGCTTATTGTATTTCTGTACCATGCCAAGCTGCCTGCTGCTGTACATCTTAGCAGCATGTTTATAACAACCAGGGTTTAAACACTGAGCTACAAACTATATTTGGGCTTATAAATTCTTACAGTATTTTCCTAGTAAAGTTTTTTTAAACTATATTTCCCCCCCAGATGTATTGCTAGGGCTTTTTCAGCACACAGCAGACACTTTCTGCAATACTACACAGCCAAACCTACATATGTTGTCATTGAAAAGTCTCTTAAATAACATCTGTGGCAGCCTAAACCTGAGGAGCCACAGGTAAGAGCACACGTGCTCATCTCCAGTTGTAGGTGCCTGGTGTAACTGAGATGTTTGCTCTCCAAAGCAGGGGCAGGATGGGGTTCAAGGGGTACCCTGCATGACACAAGTTGAAATCTTTTGATTCTAATGCTGGTGATGAGATGGAGGTGAATGAACCTCTGTAGACCTGCCCACATTGCTGTATGCAAGGCAAGAAGCATTCAAGGGGTTTTTTTCATATTGATAAAATATTAGACATCTACTGTAACACAGAAATGAGGAGATTTCCTCTCAAAATCTCTTCTTTTTTTTTTAAAAGACATTTTTCTGCCTCTAAAACCAATGGTTCATTTTTAATAGACTTAAATAAGAGCAACACCCAGCCCAGATACTTCCCTGGCATTGGTATGGTAAGGAGCATCCACACCACCACATAACAACACAGAGACACTGGATTTCAAAACAACACTGATCTGCTCCAGAGATTTACAGTAGTCATTAAAATACTTCATCAAGGTGATCCTGCTCTGGCAGGGGGGGTTGGACTAAATGATCTTTTGAGGTCCCTTCCAGCTCCTAATGTTCTGTGATGCTATAAACTGTTAAAGCACTAACAACTTAATGTGTTAGAAAAATTTATAGGAGCACGTCACAGCCAGCAACAAGAGCTTTCAAAAGTCACCTGAAGTTTCCATTTGTACCCCTGGGAGAACTGGCTGGTACAGGGGAACATGAGCTTGAAGCAGCAATAAATCTGGGCAAGAAAAAGGTGAGCTCCTTGCAGTTGTACTCAAGGCCAAGTGGTGGCAATAGGTTGAAGAAAGATTCCTGTAGTCAGTTTTTCCAAGTTCTCTTCACATTTTCAGAGGAACCTGCTCAAGAGCTGGATGTAGACTAAGCCCCTTGCCCATCAAAGTGCTCAGCCAACAGCTAGCCACCACAGGCCAGAGTCCCATGGACCTCCAGAGAAGGCACAGGGACAGTATTCCACCTGGTGGGACACAACACTAGGTCAGATGGGAAGTTCTGACTGCAGTTCTCCATCTTCAGCCCCAAAACCCCACATCTGTCTTTTCTCACTCCACCTCCCCTCACACATCTCCACTCACTGCACTGTCTTAGACCCCCAGCACTGGGTCACACCAGCTCAGAGCACAACAGACAGCCTATTTCCAGTGAAAAAAAATCTCAGTTGTCTATGTCAGTGACTATGCAAACATAATTTCCTCTGCAGCTGAACTCTGCTGAATGGAGAGTTAATGTTCTCATCTGCACATCAAGCCCAGACATGACTAAGGCTCCTTGTCTCGCTTCTAGAATACAGTGATTTATATTTCAAAATATTGCTGACTTGTACCCTTCCCTTCCTCAAAGAGCCCTTCTGAGGGGCTGTACAGATTTGATTTCCTCAGCCTAGCTCCCCTGCCTCTTAAAATTGCAATAATTATTCATAGGCAAAGCCTCATTTCTTCCAAAAAAAACAAACCCACCCTGGAAACAGCAAAGAGCTGCTCACTGCACTGTTCCCCTAGGGCAGCAAGCCAAAAAATAGTAAAAAGGGGAAAAAAAGAGGAACATGCATTTGATAATCATTTTTTGATTAGTGGTTCTCAAGCCATAACCTCTAATGACAGTAATTAACTTGCTGAACTCTAATGAGGGCTGGTTACAAAGGCCCTGATGCACGCTGGAGACGGGAGGCGCAGGGCAGCCGCATCGCTGTGCGGCTGTGAGCTTTAAGATGTTGTGAAGAACGTGGAGGAACAATAAACATGATTGAAACACTTGTTTGTGGGAACTGCTCAAACACTGGGCTGCAAGCAGCAGCAGCAACAAAAAAAAAACAACCAAGAGAAAGCAGGCTTAATTGTCTTCATTAGGACTATCAGACAGATAAGCTACTCCGGAAAGCAACGCACGGGCTCACAGCGCCCAACACCACCATGCTAAGTTGTTCTGCTTTAGTTGCCAGTTGTCACCATGAGACAAGGCACTTTCAAAGTACAGACAACTAGACAAACCAGTATAACAGTTGTTTTGCACCTCTGAGATGTACAAGCACAATCCCTGGGCTATCAGTTCCAGTTGTCCCAGTATAACCTCCCCCAGGGCCACATCTTTCAGGTTCAAGGCAAGCTTGCTGCTTGTCACCCCCTGTTTTACCCCTAAGTCGTATGAGATCAGGATGTGTGCTGGTACAGCTGAAGTTTTAAAGCTTTTTAGGGGGCCCTCTAAAGAAAACAACCGTAAAATAAGAGTGATGCAGACAAGCTCTGGATGCAGGGCTCTCTCAGAAAGCTCCTAGACTGTTACTGGGAGAGCATTTCCTTCACATCAGAGTATCATACACAGGAAAAGAGAAAAAAGATTCCCTAAAGTTATCATTTTCTCCTGTATCTCCAGTGCATCTGATCCCCAAAGAGCCCACACACATGCCTTTGCTGGGGGGGGGCAGCTCAGCTCTTTGGTCCAGCCCCACTGCATTTGGGTTACAGATTGGGAAGGCACTTTTGTATTTCATCTCCCACAAGATGTGTGGCCTGTGAAGCTGAAAACTGTTTCAACTAAGTGCTTCAGGCAGATGCTGACTACATGCCAGCCCACAGCAAAGCTGCAGCCCCAAGCAAGGTGGCCCCGGGGTGCCCTGCACAAGGGGTCAGGACACATCTCCCCTGCCAGGAGACTGACAGGGATGGCAAGTCCCATGGCCAACACTGAGGTCTTATCACTGCTGAGGAGGAAGGGCACAAGCACAGCAGGATTTATTTCCAAACCCTTTCCCAGAGCTTCTTCACAATGGAAACTCCAGAGATGTTACAGGCAGTCACATCAGCTCCCCCACAACCCCCCCTTTGCTCCCCAGCATCCCTTCTGTGACCACAGACATGCTGGTACCCCCACTGCCAGCAGCACCTTCCACATAATTCAGCATTTGTTTTCCCAAGTTAGGTTCTGCTCCCAAGGGATTTCCTCAGCTGCTGCAAGCCCACAGCTCCCACCCTCCACCACAGAGACTTCCCTCCCTTCACCTCAATTCTTTTATCAGACACAGAAAACACAGGACAGTTAATTCACACACAGGAACACAAATCCATACCTGGGATGTCCAGGGATGCACTCTCACTCCACAGGCTGAAGCCCACAGCCTTCCCCAGCCATCTCTACCCCCAGCACTGCTGAATCACAGCCCCTCACAAGGAACACTTTTAATCAAGCCCACAGGCTCCAGCTGCAGCTCTTTTACCATCACAGCACCAATCAGCACCTCCACCACTAACCAGGTAGGGATGTCTCTGGTCCAGCTGAGGAGAGGCTCATTAAACCCCCAGCGCTACCCTGCCAGAAAACAATTGCCTCTAAATGCCTTATAAATCCAGGAGGCTTCCCCATTAAAGCTGGTGCTCTACTAAATCATTTCACCACTTAATAGCTCAAGGTTCAATCTGCACTTGACTCCTCTATTTACTATTTTCATGCTTTCTCTTACTGAAGGCAGTGGGCTTAATTAAACACACTTACACCTCTCCTGATTAAAAGCTACATGTACCACGTAACAGAGCACACGGACCAGCCCTGTGGGGTGGGGGTGGCAACTGGGGGATGGTGTTTCCCCTCCCTCCATGCCTCCCACACCCTGTTGCCCCCCTCCCCACTGTAACCAGCACATGTATATCTGATGATCTCAATGGGCTTTCTTCAACATTTCACAAAGATCTGCTATTTGCCCTTTGGCTGTGTAACAGAGCTTCTTCCCCTGCCAGCCCCCACACCCCCAGAACCCCTCGAGCATCCCACCCACCACCTTCACCTCCCCTTTATTACTTCAGCCAAGCAGCTGGAAGTATTTGCTGCCGACCTTGAACGAGTTAATGTTTTCCAGGAAAGAAATACCTTGTTAAATATATACTCAAAGGAAAGTTTTCTGAAGGCATTGCAGCCAGAATCCTGGCAGCACTGGGCTGTCAGCTCCCAGGCAGGGTCTCTGGATCTCCCAGCTCCGTGATGCAGCAGCCTGGAAAGCCAGCAGCTGCTTCACTGGGTTTGAAAGGGGAGAGTTTTGAGGAGGAAAGGCAGGAGCGGTTTCGAAGCGGCTGCGTGCTGTTCTGTCGTGCAGTCCTTCCCCGGGGAAGGCTGGTGGGGACACACGTGATGCTTCTCTGAGGCTGCTAAAACCATCAGCAGGAAAGCAGCAGCTCTAAAAAAAACCCACAAAAGGTGGTGATTTTAGTCTCCAAGGGACTCTGATGGGAAAGGAAACCTCTGAGAAGTTAAACCTACCAGCCAAAGTGAAAATACTGTATTGATTTACTTTTCTTTATGATTAATACCACAGGAATGGAGCAGTCAGGTTTTAATTAATGTAAATTACACTAGAGCAGTCTATAACTTTTTAATTGACCCCCTGGCTCAGTGGAACATAAAATAGCTGAGTAAATAGCGACAGACAGATGTGCAGTGGTTGGGTGCAGCAGCAAGGAGTAGCACTGCTGGGTGAACACATCGACCCTTCATCCACCTCCTCCTTCCCCCCCCTCTTCCTCCAGCCAGGGAGATCACAGAATCACAAGGTTGGAAAAGACCTTTAAGCTCATCAAGTCCAACCATTCCCATCCTAAGCTAAACCATACCCCTGAGCACCTCATCATCCTGGCAAGCAGGTCCTACCTGCCCCCAGCTCCTTGCTACCTCCCCACCCACTGGTGCCTGGAAGCTCAATATAATAAATATTTTCTATTAATCAGGAGCCTTTTTGATTCCAGGCAGGGTATATGGCTCATTAATGATGTGCATATGTGTGGAATGTGTCCATTTATAGCTTAGTCCCTTCAGGAGAGTTAATATTGTACTCAAAGCGGCTCCAGCTCTTGTTTAGGTTGGGGGGGGGGACAACTCAAGTGAATGGCACTGGTACCCCATGCCCAGGTATTGATAGACCCAAGAGCTGGACGCATGAGGGCTTCCCTGGAGAAAAGTCTTGTTTGCTGATTCAGTGAAAAGTAATCATGCTGAATAGATTGATATGGGTGTAGCTTAAGAGACAATTAATATAACTTTAATGTAAGAATTTTCATAGTTTTAAGAATAGGCTAGTTTAAGAGAAAGCTGTAACTGTGTAAGCTGCTTGTGAGAGCAGCTGCAAAACTGAACCATAACAGTGCAACAGTAACAGCCTTGAAGATAAAGAAGTAAGAATTGGTGTGTTTTTAGGATTAGTTTTGAATTTTAGCAGAATTTGGCTGTGATCACATCAGCTGTTTCATGAAAGCAGCTACAAAACTGAGCCATAACAGTGCAACAGCCTGGAAACCAGAGGAAGCAGGAGATAGAGGAGTCATAAATAATGAGAGTAACGACCAATTAAAAGACAGAGGATATCTTGTTTTCAGTGAAATGTTAACTAGTTGGTGCAGGTGTTGGGAGCCCAGATCAGCATGGAGAAACCCGTACAGAGCATGTGCTGAGAGAGAGGAAGACGTCCAGCCTGCATCCCTGGAGACCACCAGAAGACCCCCTGAGTGTCACTGAGCATGCTCCATCTGGGAGGAGTTAATGTAAATGACTTCCTGGGAATAATTTGCATAACCCTGCCTTTTCTTAGAAATTATAATGAATATGTATAATTAATCTGTATAAATATGAGCAATTTGGCTTTAATGGGGGCACACACTGGGAGGAGCCATCGATCCCCTGTGTGCCCAGCGCAGTGATAAAGGATCCCTGCTTCATAGGCACCAAGGCTACTGAGTTTGGATTCCAGCTTTCCAAGGCATCATTGCCATTTTCATGGTCAACTGTTTAAAGTCTTGTCATGGGCCATGGTCATTTAGTGATGTGTGGTCAACAAAAAAGCTGGGGCTGAAGAATGCTTTTAAATCCTTCTTAAGCTCTTCGTTGGGAGTCTCCAAAGTAAGTAACACGATTTACTGAGAGGGTGGGACACTTCATTCGCTGATGCTTGGGGTACTGCACGGCAGTCAACGGACAGGACTTGGGCTTTGGAGGTGTTTGGCAATATTGCCAAATGTTCTCTCCGTGTTCTCTCTACAGAATCTCCCCTGACCACCATTCCTCTGCAGGAACTGAGAGAAAATGAGATTTCAGTCACCTCTGTGCCCTCTGTGCACTGTGAGATCCCGTTATGGGACCCAGAAACATCAGGTGCCACCTCCAAAATAATGACCGACCTCATCAGGAGCTTTACTCCTAGTGCTCCATCAGATTTCCCTGGCAGAGTGATGCAATTCTCCAGGGTAAATGCTAAACATGATGGGATCTGACCAAAACAACACATAATATTTCTTTCTCCCTTTCTCCTGTCAGGTCTGAGCACACCTTCTTCCCATGGGCAGCATCCTCCCAGCTGCCTGCAGCAGGCAGGACCAGCAGACAAACCAGCAATTTAATGGGGATTTTACAGCAGAACTTTCCAGATTGTGCTTAAAATAAGAAGTCAGCTGAGTGAGCGTGATGCTTTGGGGTCACCTTATTATCTGAGCTTAAAGTAGAGGGGAACCAGTTGCAGGCCTGTGCTGAATGGCTTCAGCAAAATGCTTGTTATCATTTAAGTGATAAATAAAACCAGATAGCAGCGTATCTCAGGGCATCCCCAAGTGCCACTGCCTTGCCTGGGAAAGTTATGTGAAAAGAAATTCAGCAAACAATCCCATATCTGTTTGGAAAGATAAATGGTCTTCCTGGTAATGACTTTTTTATCAAAAAAAGGAACAATTTCCTTTGCTAGGTTCCATTTCTCCATGTACTGTCAGGCAAAATAGTGGGTGGACACTGAACTTTTTCAAAAGAGAGCTGTCAGGTTCTTTAAATATATTTTTAAATATATTGGAGTCCAACACTCTTGATATTACTCACAGCAAGTGTGATCTGCAGCTCCTGCCGTGTCAGTTTTTCCTATTAATTGTTAATGAAACAGCCAGATCTCCTGAGGGCAGGGGGAGGTGTTGTTTTCTAATTTTTTCAAATCAAGAGTATTGTAATAATCCCTCATTAACTCAATCATCTTTTCTGTCAGATAACTGCTGTATAATTTAAGGGATGAGATTTTAAATGAAGATCCTGGCAAAGCCATCAGGTCGATTTAATACAAACCCTCCATCTAAGTGAAACCCATAACCCTTGGAAACAGGTTTGTCTGAAAACCAAAGCTAGGTGGCAACAGGAATGTCATAACTCTCTGTATCTCTTTTCTCTTTCACCCCCTCTCCCTTTTTCTTGTTCTCAACCTCTTGTTTTGTATTTTTATAATTTATAATTTGGAAAGAAATGCTGCTCATGCTTCCTGTCTGTTTGTGTGGTCCCTCCAGCTCCTCAGAGGATGTCTTTTCCACCCTTGACCAGTTTTCAAGGAGAAGCAGCAGATCTTGCCTGGTTTCAGCTCTGTATTGCTCCCCAGGTTGGCAGAGACAGCACCAAATTCCACTCCATCCTTGGCAAAACAACCCAGAAAAAGCACTGACAAAAGCTTTGTCCAGAATTATTTGCTCAATCACACAAGGATTCATCAGTCCAGAGCCTGACTGTAGACAGTTAGGAATTGCTGAAATGCAGCAAACACCCCGATCTCCTGTTTTTCTGGGACACATCCTGAGCCCTGTCAGCACGCGGTGCAGTGCTAATATTGGCTAACCTCTCTAAAAATACCACCTGGTGTCCTTAAATGGGTGCGACGCTCCCTGCCCTCATTTTTCCTGGCTGTCAGGTTATGTCACTTGGGGAATGTGTTTCGGAGCCTGTGGCAACCAGCAGAGAGCAACATGCAATTCCATAGGAATTTTAGGTGAAGCCATTTTATTAGGTGCAATCACCCAGATTCTAGACCTTTATTACTGCAAATGTGGCAAGCTGAAAAACTGCTCATTGGCTACACACACTGTTCACACCCTATTGATTGGTTAGTAATTATAATGAGCTCTGATAAACCTAGCTTATAGCTAAATATCCTTAGTTTACCTTTAATGCCCAAAAGCACCTGCACACCGGCTGTTTTGAACCTCTTGTTATGGTTGGTTCCTAACATGTTCCGTTACTCCCAAATCCCTTCCCATAACTGCTTCTTGGTTTAGGGCAGCCTGTACCCCTATCAACAAGGCCGCTGTGTTTTGAGAATGTGATTATTAGGATCCTCTCAGCATGAGGAACTTCTTCTTTCTCATGGGAGCAGAAGAATATTGTCAGGGCCTAAATTAGGGAGAAGAGAGCTAGGCCGCGGGCAGGCCTGCTGTCTGCCCCGACAGGAGCCCTTTGCATGGACATGGGAGTCTGCTGCTTTTCCTCTGCTTCTCCTGGCTGGGCACAATCTGCCAGAGGCAGACAGCAAGAAGATGCTGTGAGATATTGGGAGGGGATTGTCCCTCTCTGCTCTGCCCTCGTGAGGCCCCATCTGGAGTCCTGTGTCCAGAGCTGGGGTACCCAAAACATGAAAGATGTGGGGCTGTTGGAGAGGGGTCAGAGGAACCATAAAGATCAGAGGGCTGGAGCACCTCCCCTA
>VZTU01006646.1:8179-19277 GCA_013400835.1 Zapornia atra
TTGAGCGTGATCTCTTGCCCACGCTCCTGAAAACGGGGGCTTGTCCCCTCTCAGCCTGCAAGCCTTGGAGCTGAAAGATTGGCAGCTGCCCGCAGAGCCCGCACACCCTGTGCTTAGTCCAAGGCAGGTGACGGTTGAATCATGTCTGCAGTGACAAAAAAGGGCTGGGAGGGCTCACCTTTCAGGCACCAACCTAAACGAACCCAATGTAACATCCCTGCCGCAACCCAAGCTGGTTCCTGCTTCGGCACTCCCAACACACACTTGGCTTGCTGCACGCTCTCAAACACAGCTCCTCTACCTGCTCCTGTGTCGTTTTACATCCCTGAGCTTGGCCTTTGAGGAACTGCAGGGTAATGCTTCCCTGCCACCCCAGCAAAACCGCAATGTCTCGTTTGCCGAAAAACAGGGAAAGGAATGAAATGAATTTCAAAAACCCTCTTAATTATTGATACATATAAAAATTGTCCTCTTGTGTTCTGAAAACTGGTGTAAAATGTCACAGCTACAGAGTTTCTTTCCAGTGAGTTATTCTCAGTAAATTTGGTCTGCTCGTTGCACGCATACACATATAGATATCTCAGATCTGTCTTTATATATGCTTTCTCTTCATGAAAAGCATTCTGACTACTTAACAGGCATGTGGGATCCTGCATAAATTATGCTGATTCTACATGATTCAAACTATAAAATATAAAATGACATTTTCAATAAGCGTATACACAAACCGTGTGGAACATGAAAGGTCAGACTGGAAATTCCTCATTCTCATTTGTGAATAATACTGCTTTCACCCCGCAGCCCCATTGATTTTGACTGGGCTGAGTAAGAGGTCTCATGTAAGACCATCATCTGGCCTTGTCCTAGGACTGCTGCAGGGCTCCAGTCCTGCAATCTGATCTCTGCATAGACAGACGCATACTTAACTGATGTCAGTGGGCTGCTTTTTTGGCTTGGGAAGGCATTTCATGGATCAAGGCCATCATCGTTAACACAACTACCCAAACAAGAACATGACGAAGCTCCACTGCAACATTTAATCTCATGTTTTTTGAGATTATATTAACTTTCAGCTCCATAGATGTGTGGTATTTCTTTACCAAAGAAGTACAATATTCTTCCACTGCTCCCACGGCTTTAGGAAGACAGACAAGCATCACAAAAAGGTTAGGGAGCAAGCAGTAGTCAGTGTATCTGAGGTAGATGGCACCAGCAGTGCCCGCAGAGAAGGTGACCCTATCAGGACAGCCATGCCTCCTCTTGTGTTCTTGTTTGTCTTTGCTGCCTTACACCAACGTTTCCAAACTCGCTCCTGTATGTGCTATCATAGGAGCGAGTTATTTCATAAATGATGACTTTGTATGCATGCACCCTCAGAGGTGGATGAGGTAGCAAAACCAGCTATACTTTGCTGCTGGAGATGCAATTCCTAGCTTTAGATTTGGACATATTGCTACTAGGAGGCTGTTGCTGCTCTCATATTGCACGGGATCTGCTCTCGCAGTGTGGTGGGTGCTGAGCCAACCCCCTTTGAAGGCCGTGGAAAGTCTCCCTCTGACTTCCAAAACAGAGTTATGCCTAAAATCTGGAACCTATTTTTTTTCTGTCTCCTCACCAGCATGGTCTCCCTTCTGGCTATCAAGGGTATGGAAGATAAATTAGCCACCCAAAAAATTTAACACACCATTAGACAGAGGTGCAGCTTCTGTGACAGTGGAACAAAGGTCCCTACACATTTTAGAGAGCGTACAGCGCCAGTCTGCTTTCACTGTTATCAGTTTTAATATTACCTGTGATCAGAAGCGTTGAGTACTCTCTACAGGGTTCTTTTCATACACTTTACCAGTCTCTGCCTGGCACATTCACTGATCTCTGCAGCACTTCAACATGTTCTCTTTTTATAGATGTATCAGACATCTCACTCCTTTAATACATGGCGTACAGGTAGATGGATGCATCTGCATGAACCCCGTTGCATTATGTGGTATAAAATGTATGTACAAGTAGAAAGATTGGGACTTGACGTGAATGAAAGTGTTTTGTCTTGCTGTATATGAGATGACCTTTACTGACTTCCTTTGTTTTCCAAAGTGTGAACACCATAGAATCCTAGAATCTCCTGAGCTGGAGGGGACCCATAAGGACCATTGAGTCCAACTCCTGGCTTCACAGAGGCCAGCCAAGATAGAGCATGGAACTGTGGGCATTGTCAGACACTTCTTGACCTCAGCCCAACTCGGGGATGTGACCACTGCCCTGGGGAGCCTGTTTCAGTGCCCAAGCCCCCTCTTGTAAAGAACCTCTTCCTCACATCCAATATCCACCAGTGTAGGCTTCGTTGGTTGCTAACTCTTGAGCACATTGTCATGAAATCCATGCCTACCTACAGTGTCAGTTTTGAGATATACCTTCCCTGAGCATAAGCAGAAGTGGTGGACGACTGAGAAGAAAAACTGCTTTGGGGCTTTGGAGTCTCTTGGCTCATAAACTAATTCTGGTGTTTTACACGTCTACAACTGGTTGCCTGAGTTAGAGCAGGGAAGGTCTCAGAATGAATCCATGCAGAATTGAAAGCTTTCTGCATCTCCTCGGCTCGTGAAAAGTCACATTGCTGCCCACAAAGGCGCAAAGGTTGAATAAACCATCATTTCAGGTAGCATGAATCCAATCCATGGCCTGATTTTGTTACCTACCAGGAGCTGCAGAACATTTCAAAGGACATCCCAGTGGGATTGCTCTTTGCTGGATTTACAAGGAGCCCTTCTGATCCTGTGAACACACTGCAGAGGGTAACCAAGACAGGTACAGGCTCCCTTACCTGCTACTGCTTCTGTTCATTTTCCATTCAGAAACTGTGACACCCCTGCATATGTTCAGCACAATCTTCCCTGGCTCTGAACTCAATGTGATCTGAATACCGCCATCAAAATCTGGATCAAGGCACAGTTCGAATTAGATTTCTCTGTCATAGTGAAAGGAAAGATTCTTGGAAAGTTGCTCCATGCTGTATTTCAACTATTTACTGCTAGTTGTCTTGGGTGAAACTTTTTGTTACAGTTAAAAAACCCCAACAAACAACAAAAAAACTTCCCAGTTCTTGCTTTCACTTAAAAACGGCACCTGGAGCAAAGGTGAAGACCACAAAGCTTAGCCCAAAGAGTAAAGGATTGAAAGCAAAGGTTAGAAACATTTAGATACTTAAATATATGGGGGCTTAAGATGGAAAGTGGTATACCTCCTTAGTTAGGTTTATTTTCTGTACTAATCCACCTGTCTGTAGGAAATGGGGAAGGACGGACACGTTGCCAGTTTGAAGTTGGTTTTGCTGTTGATGAGGGGGGGTGGGCGGCTTTAACAAAGTAATTGTTTGCACGATGATATTAATAATAATGCCAGAAAAATTAATGCCACCAAGTACAAAAGAATGTGTGAAACAAATAGGGGTCAGGATCAGGAACACTGAAATGTGAATATTCAATTAACAATAATAGAAAAGATGTGGGGCATGGTATGTAAATGAAGGCTGCCCGGGGCCAAATGTTCTCAATAGTGAAGCCAAGAAGATATTAAAAACACCCCACATGACTTTGTTTTTCAGCTCATGAGCAAATCCGTGTGTGACATACGTTTACCTCTTCTAACAGCAAAACCAAGCACGTTCTATGATGTACTTATTAAGAGGATGTACAACATGCGCAGCACTCATGGCTAGGAAAAGGTACAGTAAGTGCTGTGAAAGGGGAGAGGGGGAGAAGAAGGAAGAGTGGCAAGAAGGACAGATGCTTAGGAGAAAAAAAAAACCTTTCGAAGCCAGAGGTTTGTTTTTTTTTTTTTAACATGGACCACAACATCCCATGTCCCACATGCTGATTTCTTGAGCAGACCTGTTGCCAAGATAAATTTTTTCTTGGACTCTAGAATTTATAGGATGTGCTTGGCTTGCATCAAGAACACAGCAGTTCCTTCCCCACGCAAACAGCTCTATCTAGCTAGGCTAGATATAAACAGAAAGGCTGCTTCACTAATTATTTATACAAAGACAAAGATAGCTGCTTTCTGGAAGGTTCTTAGGAACCGGATTTCTTTTTTTTTGGGGCCTTACTGTGTTTTTGACTTTCAGGGCTGTCAGACTCCACTGAAAAGCATCTAGACCTTCATCCACAGGAAGGTAATTCACAAGTTTACTTCTCTGATTCATGCAGTGATTTTTTTTTTTCCTTTTTTTCCCCCCCCCTTTTTCCCTTGAGAGCATCGATACTGCTAATACAATAGTAAATTATTTATATAAAGCAGGTTCCTTACACGGACACGAGTTTCTCTCCCTACCTGTCTGAGCAAGGAGTGCTCCCAAGCTTACCAGCACAGACCTCACTGTAAAAGTTTGCATTATGAGGAAAATATTCGTACGTGCCCTGGAAAGGCACTGCACTGACATGCTCCAGCAAGCAGTGCCTTTTTCAAATCAATACGGCCGCTTTGGCAAGCCAAGTGAAAGTCATTCTTAAGTGTCCTCACTTTCAGGCCAACTGCTTTTTTAAATTACACTCCATCTCCCTTCCTGCTTCCTCTCCACTTTTTGACCAAGGGGCTGTAATGCTGAAACAATGCTTAGCAAGGTGGAGTAGAGAGGAAAACGGTTTTCTGAGCGCCTCACAAACCACTGTCCTTGTCCTCTCACTTGTGCATGGAACGCGGTGGGAACATGGAATATATGAAGAAAGTTCCCAGCAGCTTATGGCAAAGCCATGGTGAAGGGAGGTGAGAGAAGAAAAATGCAGCCAGTGGAAAAACAGGCAGCGTTTCAGACAGGCAGAATGCCGTTGAGCTGCAGTCACCTAGGTTTGTAAACTGAACCTTGCAAGGAGTTTTACTCTATTTTAAGCATGTTTTAAGGGCCTGTGGAATTGGGTCTCAGTTTAGGCTTCGGGATTAGCATTCCTCTTGTGCAAAGTACCATGGAATTTTAATGAATACAAGTAGTCAGAATTTCTGCCGTGTCCCAGAGATTTGTTTATTTACTAATTCAGAGACATGTTTAACATCTTACCTCAGTGGCGCATCTGTACCAGTGCCATACTGAGGGCAGTGGTTAAAAATACAGTGCTGAGAAAAGAGTGGCATCTGTGAGTCATGTATGCTCCTAGGCTCACCTATAAATGACCTTTGAAAATCCTGTCCCCATCTTGATAATGAGATATTAAAAGATTACAGCGGATACAAAGATATGGCTTCAAAGAGTCCAGTCCAGTTGGTTGTGGGAACTTTCTGCATTTAAAATAAAATAAAATAAAATAAAAACCCCAAAACAAACTCAAAACCGTTATGAGTTTCCATTGCAAATGTATGATTATTTTTTCCTTTGGATAAGGATGTTTCTAGGACCTGATAAGTTTAGCAAGTGGTTTGCTCAAATAGAATTTTAATATTGAAGTAATGCCTCAGACCCTTTATCCCATGTCCTCAAACGGAGTTGGCCCTTTAACTCCATTTGGCAGAACCAAAGAGGCACTTTTCAAGCTCTGTATCTAAGAGCTGTCAATCTTCATTTCATATTTTATGGGGTTTTTTTGTTTACAATATTCCATCAGACTTTCAGGCACCCACCTTGCACAAGTGAGGGGTAAGAAACTTTCCGAAGCCCTTGGTCTCATAAAGACTAACCAAAAAGCTTCATGCAAGCTGAGAACCTAGATGCTCAGCCTAAATACCTTGCTAGGTCCAAAACTTTGTGCAAGTGGTCTATATGGTTTTAAGAGAAAGAAAGTAATCAAGAAAGTTGGTTTTAGCTTTGAGATGAAGCATTTTAGTGGGCATAGCAGGTGTTTTGGGACAAAGTTTTAAACCTTTTGTTGAGATTTGCTTTTGCAAAAGCTAAGTAGGTGCCCATATGAAACCTGGTCACACAAGTGCTGAAAACCTTGCTCTGCTCCTCCTGTTAAACAGAATCGGGCAGTAATACACTACGTGGCCATTTTTATTTCAATCAGATGTTTGAAATGTTTCAGATATTCATTGCTTCTTAAAATGAATATGAATTTCAACAAATACCAGGAAAGCCAACAAGCTCAAACAAAAGTGAAAAATAGCACCTCTCTACAACTCCCAAATCCGCCCAGAGCATTTTATATGGTTTCTGAAGCTCATCTGCACTCTTAACAACCCTCTCATTTGGTTTCTGGGGCTACAGAAATCCATTCTCCGTCGCTTAATTTGTCTCATAATGTCATAGGTAAACGATTATTTGATGAATGTTCATCTTCTTGGAAAAAGATGCATGCTTTTGTTATGATTTAAAAAAGTCACTTGAAAAAAATATAGACTTCTGGAGCCAAGCTTTGGTAAAATCTGGCTAGATAATATATTCTCTTTATGATAAATTCAGCAGAGTGAATATTCATAGCTGAAGTAGTGTTCCCTGAAATACAAAATTTATAATAGAAGTGAGATTGTGTTCTTTACAGCCTATATGAGGCAGTTTTTAATTTTTTTATTTTTAAAAGCAGCTATCTAATTACCTTTTAAGTCAATTACTCTGCTCATTCCTCTGGTGACTCTACTTTCCAAAAAAAATTGCCTCGTCTGAGCTTTTCACTATTATTATTTCCTAAACAAGAAAACCAGAAGTACGAAAAATTAGTAGCAAAGTTCACATGAGCAGATGATAATCTTCTGCACAGCTCACCATACATTCAAGGTAGTGATCCTCTTGGCACGGGGCCTCATATTTTTAATGGAGCGTTTTTAGTTAGTGAAGTCAGTAGCAGTAGAGCCTTGGAATTGGTAGCAAAAAGTCAACTGCACATTTGAATACTTAATTTTGTGGCTATAAAGAGCCACGTCACATTTCCAGCAACAACAATGGGATGGTTTTCACCACCGCTCTACCAGGCAGGCATGTTTTCCATTTTCTTCTTGTATATACAATTAAAAGCATTCCCGCCAGAGAACTCTGCCCTGCATTCAGCTCAGAATCAGAGCATGAGAGATGCCTCTCAAAAGTCAAAATCCCATCTTGCCTTTGGCCAGATAATGGAGGAATAGCCCAACGGTGCACTGTTGTTTCCAAGGCTTCTATTAAAAGTTTGAATTAACTTACTTAATTGTTGTCCCAGCATGCAGTTAACAAGGAGACCTCTGGTCATGAGAAAAGGCTTTTTTTCTTTTGTGTGGAAAGGTGAGTTTACCTTTTATTGGGCAAGAGATGAGGAACTGCATGCATGGAGTGTTGGCTGGTTCTTGCCTTGCGCCAGGGGATATCCACCAGTGCCTGCATTCTTGTGGAGTAATAATGAGATACCATAACCAAACAGTAGAAGATGCATGTCAGATGGTTCTCCAATAACATTAGAAAAAAAAAGCAGCTGATGTATGGGATATTGAAGGCAGATTAAGTTGTTAATGTATATTAGTATATTCTTAATTTCCTTTTAATTGAAAAAGACATATTGACTTTAATTAGAACCATTTCACAGGAACTGTCAATTAGCACATGTCAAACTAGTTAATTCAGAACAGAATTCTTTTAATTAGGGTCTGCTTTCCTTTAACTGTGGGGCCAATGAAATCAGCCTTTCCTTATCAAGATTTTAAATGTCTCTAAGACATACAATACAAATGTAGTCTCTTATCTATTATTAGAAGCCCATATGGATAACATTAAAATGATGATGCTGGCATTGTTCATGCAGCACAAATCAGAGTTTCCTTTATGACTGTTTGAAAAAAAAAAAGAAAAAGAAAAAGAAAAAGATGGCTTTGAAGAAAGACTATTTTAAATACACAGATTTATCCTACTTTAAAGAGACTACAAAATTTATGACACGCATGTTCACATTTAAAGTATTATTTATATACATCTGCTCAAATAAATGGGCCTATTCAAACGTTTTGTGTGTTCTATCAGCCAAAGACACATAAAACATTTTCAAAGCATGCAGTAACGTTCTTCCCTTAAATGAACTGTAATCAAAAGGAGAAAACAGACTCGATGATTTTTTTTGGGGACAATATAAAACCAGCATTGTTAACTTTCATTGCATGTGAAGATTTAACACTGATTGCTAATCCAGTGGCTGTGAACATGAGTGAGCTAATGCCATCTCAGTTATTAAACAGCATATAATCCCGGTCTTGCCTTTCACACACTCATTTTGTGGATATGTGTGAGTTTACAGCTGGATCTTGACTCATGCCTGACACAGCATTGTCAAGACTTTCCCCATGGTTTCTGGGAGCTGCCATGTGCAACACCGGTACCACTGGTCACATCTCTTCAGGAATAGGAAAGGCTGAGAAAAAGATAACCAAAAATATAAAAGGAATGTTTGCAAAATCTAGACTTAGTTTTATCCTGTGTGGTTCAGTCACTGTTTTACTGACCTATATCAACAGAGGATTACGGAGATTAGTAAAAGGAATACTTAATAACTGAACTGTGGATTCCAAAGAGGATTATCTGTTAAGATATTTCATGTATCCTGATGCTTTGTTGCACATATTAAGGGCCTGATTATGGGCCTGAGTAACTCAACAATAAAAGAAGCATCATTTCCCAAAACGGAGTACCGCTGGGGTGCATTAAAATTTGACGTGTCCTAGAAGCACTCTTTGCCTAGCATCCTAAGCACACCATTTTTTTTCCCCCCAGGGGAACTCTTTGGTATTTGGTAGAGATGTAAGAGTGCCATGTGCTTAAAAGTGTGTTAGGATTTCCACGAAACTTTGAAAAGTGGATGAACTTTAACTAGGTGATCTGCAAAATTGAGAAATCATTTCCTGGGAATTCTTCAGCTCAGGCAAGAGGCTCTGTAGACACATCACTTCACTGCCTAGTGTCCCCTATGAAGTGTACCCCAACTACAACTAACAGCTGTAGTGCTACTTTCAAATGTGATTGTAAATAAGTAACATAAGACCCTGATATTTATTCATTAATCCTATTGTGGCTCATATTAAATCTCTGCTTATCAGTTTAAATGCTTACCATAATTTAGAACTCTTTAAGCAGATCTAAGTCACTTTGGTGCTGAATTGCATAATCCAACCTCTTTTATAACACAGCAGAAACAATGCTTTGGATTTTGATCATATTGCTCAACAAACAAATATATTGTTTGTTTCAAACTGGCATTTAGCAATAACTCTTCTTTTACCAACCAGCTCCACATCGGCTGAGCATTGGACTTACAGGTCGGATCACCACCATGGTTTATAAAACAGTAGGTGACCATCTTTACGCTCACATCCTTAAGCTGAGTGTTAAACTATAGGAGTATTTGAACGCTTTAAACTATGGAAGATTTTCAGATCACAGGGGAATTTCCAGTATCCTTGCAGTGTCCCAGTCAGGTGGGTAACAATTTGTCTGCTCTGTAGCTTCTGGCTGATATGACTGAGAAATGGCTGTATGGAGGGGAAGTAATTTATACGAGTCAGTTAGAAAAGGAATTAAAAGCTGAAGCTCCTGATTCCTTGAGGTTGTATGATCCTCCCTGGAAATACACTCATGAACCTCTCATTGCATCCCACTGTGCCCTGAAAGCAGTGCAAAGCCCCCCCCCCCCCGCCCCCTCCCCAAATTAATAGTAAGGCCATTCATTGCTTAGCAGCAGCACTAATATTTACACACTTACGGATCTCATGATTAAGTAGCAAGCTTTGACTTCAATTAAACCTGACAGTTTCTGATAGCAAAAAGTCATTACGGAACTTCAAAAGCACTTGAACTGCATAGCAAGATCTTTAAAATTATCTGTATAGCATCTCTCAGCCACTATTGGTTCCTTGATCTTCTGCAGCAGGCCCAACTTCTCTGTCAACTTTGGTCTATGAGAAGTTGAACCTTAACGCGTGCTATTTAAAAAAAAAAAAGAAAAAAAGAAAATGCTGCGATATACAATGGATTTCACCCAGTCTGACATTCTTTTTGGGATAAGTGCTTAATAAAAATTGCCCATGTGAATCATGTACTGTTCATGTATTGTTCATGAATCAAACCAACAGCCATTTAAAAAACGACTAGCATTAGGGAAACGTAATAGCTTTTTAACAGATTATTTAAATGACTGTAGCTCTGATTTCTAGTCATTTTATCCAAACAGCTATGGCAGAACTATCCCTGAAAAGGGAGTAACTTTCTGATTAAACTCTTTTGTTGTTGGATTTAAGAAATATTTTAGAAGAGAGAATTTCTCAATTATGCATTCATCTTTCAGAGCCCGGGCACGGAGGGTGTAACAATTTGATCAAACCAAGCTGAAAGCACTAATGGTCTGGAGGATTCATTCCGTTCATACAATCATAGTGAAGAAAGCCTTTAAATACATGCAGAGCTGAACAGTTTGTTCAGACTGACCAGAGTGTAAATCACTTCCTCGGTAGTTCTTGCTTCTCTGCAGCTTGGCTTGCTGGGTACTTCTGTAGCGTGATGTGACAGTGATCAAGCAGTGCATTTGTGCATTACCGTGGCCAGATTATCAGCCCATCAGATTCCTCAACTTGTGCTTCGTTGGCTGTATGCATCCTGGTGTAACTGAAACCAGATGATGCCCTCATCTGCTCACATGCAGTTGGCTTCTTGGCCTGATGCTGCCCGTGGATGAACTCTCCATCCCTTCCTCCTTTCAAGGAGGTTTTTTAATCATGATAAGTTGTGCTCAGGTTAAACCACTGCAGTGGCTTACAGCACCCTAAGACCCCTCCCATTAAACTGGGAAGGTTCCTTACTCTGAGCCATCCAGACCGATGCCTTTACTGTCATTTTGAAGCACAGTCCAGATTTTCTCAAAAACCCCACACAGTCTTTTGGACAACTCTTTGTTCCCCCTGCTATTATTGATAAAACCTGTGCATCTTGGAGAGAGAGCTGTCAGGTGGAGAAGGACCTGGGGGTGTTGGGTGACTGCTAACTGAACATCAGTCAGCAGTATGCCCAGGTTGCCAGGAAAGCCAAGGGCATCCTGGCTTGTGTCAAACCCAGTGTGGCCAGCAGGTCTGGGGAGGGGATTATGCCCCTGGACTGGGCACTGGGGAGGCTGCACCTCGAGTACTGGGCCCAGTTCTGGGCTTGTCACCAGAAGAAGGGCATTGAGGTCCTGGA
>VZTU01006650.1:8498-18862 GCA_013400835.1 Zapornia atra
TGAGCCACACCAGAGCCAAACCGAGCCAGACCCAGCCACAGCAGAGCCAGACCCAGCCACGGCAGAGCCAGACCCAGGCAGGCAAACAGACACTCCACGGACACCCCCACATTCCTCTGACACAGTGTGATGTCAGTCAGGTGACAACAACTCCATTTGTTTTCAGGAATACTGAGCCGATGAATAACAAAAATAGGAACCTGAGGAACAGGTCCCCATGACCTGGATGCCAGGCATCTCTCCCAGGGCAAAACTTTCAGTTTCCCTGAGCCACCTGCCTGCTCCTCCCCTGGCCATGAGCACCCAGCCCACCCACCAGCTCGCATCTTCCCAGGGGTCTGCTGTAGTCCCTGCTCACACTCTGGTTACGAAGTGGAAAAGCACTTGGGCATCCTAATGCAGCCAGGAGAGAGAGAGGGGCTGCAGTTAGAGGGGAGAACCACAGTCACAGCCATGAGGGTCTGGAAATACCAGGGATAACACCCACTGCATCACCCTAGGGATAACAACCACTGCCACTTGAAAAGGAGGTTGTGTAACATGAAGGAAAGAGAAGGCAGATAAACAGCAACAGCTCTTTCTGATGATAATGCAAGAAACACCACACTACACCCCCCCACCAAAGACTCACCACCACAGCCCTGACTGCCTCATGCCTCCAAATGCAAGACAGTTGCATGAGGCAACTCCAACAGACCAGAGAAACCGCCACTGGCTAATCTGCCTCAAGGCAGCAGCAACACCGGGGCCAGCAGATAAGAAGGAAGAACCTAAAACCCCTCTGAGTCCATGCCCCAGAGGAGGCTGTGCCTTGCAGTGGTGAGGGGGAAGCAGTTATTCAGGTGGGAAAACCTCTCTGCTGCCCAACTCCACCAATCCCAACTACACCAATCCCACCTCCACCAATCCCACCACCGCACCCCAGATCCCAGGATGAACTGGCAGAGACGGCACATCCCAGGGAGACCCAAGAAGAGGGAGCCTGGCCCGTGATGCCTGACTCAATAGGCTTCCTGGCAGAGAAACCACAGCACACTCTGCCCATCTGCCTTTCTAATCCAGCCTGAGGGGAATTGCAGTGACCAGGATATGTGGGCAGACACATCTGGGCAGGCAGCAATTTGAGTCTGGCCTCGGGCAAAGCAGCATCTTAATCCAAAGCCAACCTACAGCCAGCTTGCGTGTACTGCTAGGCTTGTCTTTAGCAGGGAGGAGGATGAGTCGTGCTACCTGGACAGGACAGTTGTGGGCCCGAAGGGACCATGCAAGAACAGAGCCCCATGATTTGCACGTGGACCATCCCCAGTCACTAGACGTGGCTCAGAGCACTGATTCTCAGTCCATGGAGCACAGGGCCCGTATGGAAACCTGCCGAACTCCAAGGTGGAAAGGAAGGATAGAAATGGGAAACACCAACAGGGCACTGGCGAGGCCTGTGCAGGCTGGTGGCCCAGGCAGTGGCAGTGGTGGTCAGTGCCTCAGTTTCCCCGGCAGCAGCAAGCCACAGGGCTGTGCCAGGGGGTGACAGTGTGGGGAGCAGGCGAGCAGCGACATGTGCAGCCGAGGCAGGAGCTGGTGAGGTGTGTGCCCTGTCCTGCGTCAGAAGCTGTGCCACAAACCGATTGGGAGGGCTCAGAGCAGCACCCCCAGCCCTGTGGGACAGGGCAAGGCTGCGTGCCCATGACCGGGGAGTGCTCGGGCTGCCAGCTGTCCTCACAGCAGGGCTGATCTCCTGCTGTCAGACCGCACAAGGGAGGTCCCTGAGGACTGGGGGGTGATGACCGGGATCTCTGGGCAGCCAGGTGGGCTGGGGTCAGGTACCACACCAGCAGCACAGGGCTCACTTCTGCCCCAAGATGAGAAGCCTTTTGGCCCTTAGTTGCTACTGTGCAGCCAACATCTGCCACGTTACGGGTCTGAACCCAGCCACTGCACTGGCACAAGCGCAGCAGCACAAGGGAAGGTTGCAGGGCAGAGCCAGGGTGCTGAGTGGGACCTCTAGTAAGGAGAGGCCAGACCCCACCGCTCCCTCCCGTGCCCTGCCAGCAGCCAGGCCCATCCTCACAAGGACACTGAAGAGGCACAGGGCTGTGCCCAGCTCCCTGTGGGCCACCTTTACCTGGAACCAGGCCTGGCGCAGAGCAGGCCGCAGGGTGGGAAGCAGCTGGCACAAGGGCTCACAGAGGGCCCAGAGAAAAGCAAACAAGAGAAAGCAATTGAGGAAGCTCGTGTCTCATTCATGTGCACCTCAGCCAAAGTCCAAAGCAGGAGGCGCTTGCAAAGGACGTTGGAAAAATTCCAGTGATGTTATCTGCCCCCACAGAGCACAATTAGCCAGAGGAAAAAAACTAAGAAGCTGTTTACAAGCTGGGCAAGCCAGCTCAGGGGCTGGAGAATGCCAGTGCCGGGGTCAGCTGCTGGCCCAGCTACCTCTGCCAGTCAGGAAGAAATCCTAAACCCTGCTGGGCCCAGCTCTGGGCCCAGTCACCTTTGTATCATTCAGTGGCCCTAGAAGGTGAGATGCTGCCGAAGGTCCCGCATCGCTATCAGGGCGTGCAGGAAGCCATGTGTCCCAGAGTGCATGTGCAGGGAGCTTGCACACGAGCCACCAGCACACTTGGCAGGCTCTGTGCAGAGGCACAACCTCCCCTTCCTTGGCATCTTTGCTCCCATATCCCAGCAGGGTTAATGGAGAACCCAGTTTCCCTGGAGCTGGGCACTACCTGCAGACCAGGCATGCGTCCTCTCAGCATTAATAGTCCCTGCATCCATGGTGGGGGGGAGGGGGGGTGCTATCAGGGACCAACCGACCTTCGCCCCCTTCCCCTGGGCCATTTGCACTTAGTCTCTTCCTAACACCTCCTGCCTTTTGAGCAGTGTTTCCATCTAAATGCAGATGAGGAATCACAGGGTAATGTAGCACCTGCGTTCAGCTTTCCTGCAGGACCCATTAACCATGCAAAAACTGGGGAGAGGGAATTTGGGGTTGCTGCTCAGTACATCCTTATGTTGCTGCTGCACAGCACCAATAGTGCCCCGTGCCCTGGAGAGGAGCCACACCGTGTCCCTCTTGGGCACCACTTTTCCTCCATAGTTTTTGTCTGTTTTGTTGAAGTTTTTTAATCTTAATGAAAATCCTTTTCTGCTGGACACCTGCAGCTGCTCTCTATGAAACCCACACTCACCTCATCTCTTTCCTGGGCATCTATCTCAGAGGCATTTGCTGGAAGGAGCTCCATGCTGGCACGAGCCTGTTCTTGCCCCACATGTACTAATGCATCTCATGATACTCTGACTGCGCCAGGCAGAGTTCTCCCCTGTAGTCCACATGTGGGGTGACAGCTCCACTGACCCATCACCAAACCAGCAGTGCCTGGGGCACAGTGGGAGAGGCTGATGTGTCCTGCTGCAAAGCCCCAGATGCACTGTGCCTCCTCACAGGGCTACGCCCAGCCCCATGGCCCTGATGGCACCCCAGATTCCCCATGTCCTGCCCAGGGAATGGTGTGGCCCCTCACTTGTCAACATCAGACCCATCTGGAGATAAGAAATAGTTTTGGTAGCAGGTGCCTGAAATAATTTGCTGATGGCCAGTATCCCTCCAGTCCCCTCTGTCAGACACTTAGAGTTACACTCTGCGTCAGGAAGCTTAATATTTAATTTAACTGCTGAATCTTGGCTTGTTGACATACTAATTTAAAGCCAAACTGGAGAAACTCCACTGGAATTTGCTCCTGGTTCAGTGTTTATAGCACCATGGCCTCTGCTGGACTTCTCAGCCTCAGAGTTGAGGTTTGCAAACCACAGTGATCATCCTTAAACAAACAGCAACTGACAGCATGTTGCATACCTTTCCCATCCCCTGATTGCCAATAAACAAACCCGATAGGAGAGCATTACATGTGCAGCAGAGATTCACTAGGAGCCTTCTAAGATGAGGTATAGGGAACTGCAGCAGCTTATAGCAAATATTTGATTACATTTGATGTCGCAACATGGTCAAACATGAGGCAGCAAAGCTTCCAGCTCCTTGGTGATGCAGGGAGAGGTGGTGCACGTGCCTCCCGGACAGGCTCAAAGGAACTGGACTGTGACAACCCTTCACCAGAAAGGGAAAAGCAGCTGGAAAAACCTGGCACTGCAGGGTGGGCAAGGGGAGTTCTGGGCACCCTGAGTCCCACAGAGTTTTTAGCCACCCTACGCCTGGGTGGTGGCTCCTCAGGAGCCAGTACCACCAGCGAGGAGCTGGCTGTGGATTGGTGAGCTGCTCCAGCCACTGCAGCCCATCCCCACTGCCAACGTCCTCAGGGAACACCCCCACCCTTTTTCAAGTTCCCCCAAATGTAGGTGCTCGTCTTTGCACGATGAGGGGCAGATTAAGTGAGGGTAGAAGGTTTATGGAGAAAAAGGCAGGTGGGAGCTGGTTGCTGCCACGTTACGGATGCCTTGATGTTCTCTAGCTGATCCTCCTGTTCCCTGGGTGCCCCTGATGTTCTCCACCCATCATGGAATAAGACGTGTGCTGCTGTGACTCAGAGCTGGGCTCATCCAACCCACCGTCTCCCCAAACACCAGTCACCCAGCTGCTGGGCCCAAGGGAGCTACCACAAGCAAGAGGAGCGACTCGCCTGGTGCCTGGCATCTTCTGGAAAACAATCCTTTGGGAATCCTTTGTGCAGGTGAGTTATGCACACTGCTGCCCTGCGCCTGCCCACAGCCACATCAGACAGCTGTACCTGATGGATCTCAGCTGAGCTCACACCTCTGCAGGTTTCAAGCCTCCTGCTGCACATTTCTAGTCTCTGTCCTTCAGTGAGCAGGGGACTGCAAAGGGGCTTTTTCTGGACATCCATCCCTCCAAAGGCAAGCTTCTCCCTCAACAGATGATATTGCAAATTGCTTCAACTTTTATCCACACACCCCAATTGTTCTGACATTTGCAGGAGCTCTGTGGGGTCAAGCATGGACTTGGCTGGGCATCCAGGAGTCTTTGAATCATAGGGTTGCTCAGGTCCCTCCATCTACACCCAAACACACAGCTCACACTGCTACTCAAATTGTTCTGCCATCTCCATGCAAAGGGAAATCACGCTCCACAGCAGCATGGAGGTTGTAAACTGAAATGCCTGGTGAGAACAGCCTGGGCAGAGGAAATTCCCCCAAAATCCTCCACCTGCTCTCCATTTATCCACACACCTTATGTCCTACAAAGTTCTTTATAAAAACATGTTCTCCTGCCTCACTCACCCCAATAAAACTGAGGCACAACTCTTGCAAAAGAGAGATCTGGGCTTGGGGATCAGCAGTTGGAGTTAGCAAGGCCCAGCTCTGACACGTGCAAAACACTGGAAGATGAAGTGTTCACATCTCTGCTTGTAAAGAGCTCTGGCCCGTGTCACCTCTCATCCCTGGGGGCTCTGGGGACACACAGAGGTTACCACAGTGACACCACGGGAGCTGCACCGTCGATGCGTCATGATGGAGGATCAAATGTAAGGAGGGAATGTCTTACGTCTACAGAACCCGAGGCAGCCCAGAGTAGCTCTATGTCAGGCTGCCAGCACCCTCCTGAGAGGCAAAGGAAGAGGTCTGCCATGTGCTGGTGTGGTGGTTTAGCCCTGGCTGGAGGCCAGATGCCCACCAAAGCCAGTCTATTACTCCCCTTGTAAGGTGGACAGGGGAGAAAATATATATTAAGAGGCTCAGGAGTCAAGATAAGGACAAGGAGAGATCATTTTATCAGCGACGATATGGGCGAAACAGACTCAGCACAGTGCAGGAAAGAACTATTCTAATTTATTACACTGCACTAGAAAGAACAGTGAAGAACCGGAGTCAGGAGTGCAATCAAATCTTAAAACAAATGCAACCAGATCTTAAAACACGTTCCCCCCACCACTCCCTTCTGAGCAGACTTTAATCAGAATCTTGCTCCCTTCTTCCCCCCGGCTCGCAGTACAGGGGGGGCAGGGACTGGGGAAAATGGGGTTCTCAGTAGCACCTTCCCCCCACCCCTCCATTCTAAGCAGAATTCCCTTTAGCCATGATTTTCCTCCCTTCTTCCCCCCCCGCTCGCAGTACTGGGGGGGGAAGGGACTAGGAAATAATAATGGGGTTCTCAGTTACTTCATGAGCTGTTTTTCCTTTCCCAGATCTTAAAACACCTCTACCTCCCCACCCCGCTCCCTCCTTAGCAGACCCCAATCTAGTCATGATTTCACTCCCTTCCTCCCCCCGATCCCAACACAGGGGGGCAGGGACTGGGAGACGGGGCTTCGGTCAGTTCCTTGCAAGTTGGTTTCCTTCTCGGCCGGGGGGGAGAAATCCATTTCCACACACCCTCCCCCTGCTGCACCGTGGGGTCCCATGCACTAGAGACAGTCCTCCACAACCCAGACCACTGACCAGACCCCTCAGCTGATGCCCACCCACATGGATGCCTTGACCTGGGCCACAGACACACTGGCAGTGCTCCAGATCCCCAGTCATGCAGAGCCAAACTGGTGCCACTGGAGCAACGATCTGATTAATTCCCAGGCTGGGTAATCCGCCCTCGATAACACAGGGCTGATGACACCAGTACAGCCAGAGCGGGGAAGTCCCACGTCAGGAAGCCATGAATGACACACTCCTGGAGGTGGCTGATGTGCTGGCTTCAGTGAGGGCTGACCAACTGAGGGCTGGGCCTGCTACACAGGCAGTGCATCTGCTCCATAGAAAGGCCTGTGCACCCATGAGGGACACCCTGGAAGGGCCGTGCATGGGGACACAGGGACAGACCTGGGTTAGGCCCAGCCATTTGCGGTGCCTTTCGTCTGCAGCTGCAGCGGTTTGGGTCCTTAACACTTGAGACCTCGGCCCAACAAGGAACCATGGCTTGATCTGGGCCTAAAAGACTGTCGAGAGGGATGCTGCCAGGACTGGTCAGCCCCATCGCTGGGCAGTGTGAAACACAGCAGACAAGTCTATGCCAGTCCCTGCAAAATTAAATATTACTGCTTCAAGAACAGGAAGGCCTCAAGACACAGAGCACAGGAGATGGCATACAGCACGGCAAACATGGAGGCTGTGGATCTGTGGCCACTGCAATGCCTCCCATCCCCCCTACCTTTCCTCTTCTGCAGGCACTGCTTCCTCTCAACACAGCCTGGGCTGTGCTGGTGAAACATCTAGGGGACAAGGCAACAAGCTGGATCAAAGAGCTGATCCCAGGCAACATAGCTCCATTTCTGGTCAAATTATCTTCAAACTGGATGAGTCGCTGATCTGGCTTACCCTTCCCCAAAGGAGGAGGGAAATAAGTGAGTGTGCAGATGGAGAGGACTTTCAGCTTGTGTTCAGCAAGTGTGCTCTCTCATCTGCCAATTTGTTTCTGAAACAATGGGCCCTTTACCACCCTTGGCATCTTCTGCAATGCAAACGGCTGTGGAGACCCCCTTCCACCCCTCACTTCTGTCCAAGAATTCCTGCCCTTGGCCAGGACTTGGCTACACACCACACCTCTCCAAGGGAGAGAGGTTTTTATGGCTGGATGCATCTGCAAAGAGAACAGACACTCCCCTTGTGTTTGTTCCTCACCTGGGTGTGCATCTGCATGTGAGCTCTGGGGCAGACAGGGATATGTGTGTGAGCATGTGTTTATTAGCACTAAAAAATGCATTTGTCAAAACAGAGTTAAAAACAATCATTACGTAATTGCATTAAACAATTAACCAACTGATTCATCAGTCGGAGGCCTGGTGAGTCTGAAACACATCCCAGCCACTTAGCAAGGTACAAGGTGGCACAAACAAAAGCAGCTCCCAGAATGTCCCTGAGGTCTGTGTCTCTGTGCTCTGGCCAGGCTGACACAGAGAGAGTGGTGAGGGGCTGGAACAGGCTGCCCAGAGAGGGGGTGGGTGCCCCGTCCCTGGGGGTGTTCAAGGCCAGGTTGGATGGGGCCCTGGGCAACCTTGTGTAGCTCCAGGCCTGGAGGTTGGTGGCCCTGCCTGTGGCAGGGGGTTGGAGCTCTGTGACCCTTGGGGTCCCTTCCAACCCAGACCAGTCTGGCATTCTTTGATTCTCTGAACCTCTTCAATTTCCACCCCTTTCTCTGGGCCAGGCAGATGGCAGGACAGGGGCAACACACAGTCAGCCATGGAAACACACAGCAGCACAGCACCCAGGGATGGGCTCTGCCCTGTTCTCCACTCTGCTCTTAGCAGCTCATAACCATCACCTGGCCTTTTGTTCACACAGAGGAGTTTACAGACCCCGTGTACCTCCCACACTGCCAGGAGAAGCCTCACTGTTTGAGCTGCATGCTGCATGCAGAGATACCTCTGTTCCCCTGGGTTTGAACCTGGCCACATAAATTAACAAAGATCACAGTTATCACCCATTACACAGGGGAAAACAATTCCCTGTGTCAGGGGATTGGAGCTCTGTGATCCTTGGGGTGCCTTTCAACCCATGCCATTCTATGATTCTATGATTCTGTGATTCTATGATTCCACTCCTGGCTGCTCCCACGTGGAAGCTGACAGCTCCTCAGCATTACCTGCCCTGAGCTGCCAGCTCCATGCAGGTAGCCCTCTGGGTCAGCTGCATGGTCGGGCACCCCCCCAAGGTGCTGTGCCACACAGCTGCTGTCCCTGCATACTGTACATACCTGGACCTCACTTCTCAAGCAATAACACAGTGAGCAACTAACAGCTTCTCCCACAGCATCTGAAACCCTTCATTGGCACTTCCCTCTGCTCAGCGGGGTCCTTGAGCTTAATGAACATGCAGCACATCTCAATGCCATCGAGCTCCATGAAACACCTGGCTCCAAGGCTCCAGGAACGATCTGCCTGTTATTACTGGAGCCGTGATCCGCAGCGCTGCAGTTAAAGGCTGCACAGGAGAGCAGGCAAAGGCAGAAGGAAGTTGGGGAAGCAAAGTTTAATTTTGCCATCCTCTGCCTCCCAGGTGGGTAACCATGCAACACCGTGTTCCTTCACACCAAAAAAATAAAGGGGAAAAAAACCCCCACTGTGCTTTCATACACCCACCACATCCTACGGAGTCCAGGCCCCTGGTAAGCTAGTTTGACTAGCATGGGCCAGTGGGTGACCCTGTGGCCTACACTGGGGCTGAGCGAGCCAGAGCTGTGTTCAGCGGTGAAAGGCAGTGCTGCAGAGTTACACCAGCAAATCTCTGCTTGTGGCATACACCTCACTACTGGTTGTGCCCTGTGTCGGTGCTCTGAGGGCTGGGAGGGAGCTGCTGGCAGAGTAACCAACCATCAGAGCTGATGCCATGAAGTAACCAACCTGAGTCACCTCGGATGGTGAGGTCTTGCTGTGACAGCATCCCACTGCAAGCAGCACTGTCACCGAGCAGGGACCCTCCTCATGACAGCCCTCCTCCTGGCAGAGAGCAGCGTGCAGCAGCCTGGCAAGCACCTGACAAGGGTCTGTGTGTGCACATGTTGGGTGAACACTTATCCCCACCTCCCCTGCCCTGCCTGGAGGGTGCAGAGAGGTGGGCGAGGGTCTCTTCAGCCAGGGAACAGGAGATGGGACAAGGGGCAATGGGCTCAAGCTGCCCCAGGGCAGGGTCAGCTCAGATGGGAGGGAAAAGTTCTTCCCTGGCAGAATTGTGGGGCTGTGGCACAGGCTGCCCAGGGAGGGGGCTGAGTCCCCATCCTGGGATGAGTGTATAAAAAGGGTAGATGAGGTACTGAGGGATATGGTTTAGCATAAGGCTGGAACAGTTGGACTCTTAAAGGTCTTTTCCAACCTTGTGATGCTGTGACTCTGTGAACAGGAAATTCAGCACAGCCTCTGCAGTGGTACCTGTGCCCCTGCCATTGTGCCAGCTGGTGATGCTGGAGTGACAGAGGTGGAGAAGGGCTGAGGGGTGACTCTCTCCAAGAGCTGCTCTTACACTGCTGGCAGCACCAGAGGCAGACAGGCCCCTGCTCAGGAAGCGGGGCAGATACAATGCCAGCAAGCAGAGTCCTGATCAGTGCTCCTCACAAACCCCCCGCCGCCCCCAGCACGCCTGGGAGGCTACAAGCAGGGATTTGCTGGGTGCAGAGATGAGGTGCCCCAGGTCACGCAGCCACCCCAGGCCCAACCCTGACCCCAAGGCACGTTAGGTGGGGTACTGAGCAGGGAGGACCCACGTTTTCTGCCTCCAAGCATCCCTGGAGGAGCTGCGGTGCCCGTAAGGGGCCCGGGGGACACTACCCCGTCCCAAGCGCCTGCGGAGGTGCCATGGGCAGGCAGGGCGGCGGGTGCAGCAGCGTGCGCTGGGCCCTGGACGCCACCTCCATCGCGGGGAGCGCGCCCGGCCCCGGAGCCCCGACGGCGGGCCCCGCCCAGCAGCAGCGCCCC
>VZTU01006656.1:10356-60775 GCA_013400835.1 Zapornia atra
CCCAGCTCCCTCAGCTGCTCCTCAGAGGATTTGCCCTCCAGCCCCTTCCCCAGCCTGGTTGCCCTTCTCTGGACTCGCTCCAGCACCTCCATGTCCTTCTTGGAGTGAGGAGCCCAGAACTGGACCCAGCACTCAAGGTGCAGCCTCACCAGTGCCCAGTCCAGGGGTACAATCCCCTCCCCAGACCTGCTGGCCGTGCTGTTTCTGATACAAGCCAGGATGCCATTGGCTTTCTTGGCCACCTAGGCACACTGCTGGCTCATATTCAGCCAGCTGTTGAGCAACACCCCCAGGTCTTTCTCCTCCAGACAGCTCTGGAGCTGCTCCTCTCCAAGCCTGTAGCTTTGCATGGGGCTGTTGTGTGTATGTATGTATGTATGTATAGATGTGTTGGGCTTCCTTTGGTGTTTTTAGTAGTACTGAAAATACAACCAGTTATTTGACAACTGGATGGTGTAAGGTGGGATGAAGATTGGCTGGGTTAAAATGTCACTGTCTCTGTGGGGTGGTTTGGGCAGGTCAGGTGTAAGCACTGGTAGAGCACTGTGGGTGCTTCCCAGGGTAGAGGAGTGTGTTTGACTTGGATCTTCACAAACAAAACAAGACCTTTTCATTACAGCAAGTTGTGTGAGGCTCAAAGGACAAGTGGACAGAAAGACTGATGGTGCTGCCCTGGGTGACTTCTCAGTAAAAGCATGTTTTCAACTCAAAAAAAAATAAGGCTGAGCTTTTCCAAAAGCCTGTTTGAGCAGCTGTCTGCTTTCTCACAGTGGTTGAGCTTCACATTTGGCATTCCTCCTGAGTTCAGTGCCAGTAGCTGGGATCCTTCCTACTTCAGAAATGGGCAACTTGGGTTTTATAGTCCAATATTACTTGGTTTTCTTGGTTTGTTGTCTTTTTAAATGTCAGATATGGTCAGGTTCTTTCAGAGTTGGCTCTTTTGAGGAAAAGTGTTTGCTGCTCTTTTATTGTTTTCCATCTGCTGTACTTTGCTTCCCTGGCATCTCCCTTGTTGCTGTGGCCTGGCCTTTCAACTCCAAGGAGGGGTGCCTGAGGGACACCCCTGTGTTGTTTGGCTGAAAGACCAAGCAGACCCCCTGCCCACACAAACAGTGCAGTTCTGGTTTTGATGCACATGGTTCCTGGATGGATAGACTGGGTAATAATCCCTTTGAGACATGACTGCCACTTCTCAAAGCTGTATTTCCCCAAGGAGTGGTACAGAGGAGATGGGGCTCCTTTTAGCACATCAATTGGGATGGTGGTACATAACTCTCCTCTCTTGTTACCTGGAATACATTGTTCTTCCCACCCTCCTGTATAATTGGGATCAAGAACTACAGCTTTGCCAGTTGTTTGAGTGCTGTAAATTTTGGCACAAGAAACTTACCTTGATAAGGCCTCTTCTATCTTCTAAGGAAGTCAGGAGAATCCTCTCCTGAGGAGTTTTGTTTGGGATTATTTGTTTGGTTTGGTTTGGGATTGTGGTTTTTTTTCCTTTCTCTTTTTTGAGAGGATCCTTTGAGCCCAACTGGGTGAAGGAGAGAACAGAATGCAAAGTTTGGGTGGTGATCACACTTGGGGTATGATATGCAGAGGGTTTATCTGCCATAAATCTTTCTTACTTCTTCCCAAATGAAAATGCTGTTATAATTCTCATCAAGACTTGTACTTAATTATATAAGTCTCATCAAGAGCTGTAGTTAATTGTATAATTTATGTTTAAATTTTTCTTCAGTCTTATCTTTTGATGGATTAGACAGAGCTGTGTGCTGTGTTCAGCACGCTGCCTTTTCCCATCTTCCACTTCTTCCTTTCTTTACCCCTTAAAGGTTTCCTATAAAGACTGCATGAGCATGGCTAAATTAGCTTAGAACAGGCTCTGCACTGCCTGTCACAGAATCACAGAGCATGAGGAGTTGGAAGGGACCTTGACAGATCATACAGTCCAACCCCCTGCCAGAGCAGGATCACCCAGACTAAATCCCACAGGGACACATCCAGGTGGGTTTGGATGTCTCCAGAGAAGGAGCCTCCCCAGCCTCTCTGGGCAGCCTGTCCCAGGGCTCCCTCACCCTCACAGGGAAAAAGTTCCTCCTTATGTTCCCATGGAACCTCCTCTGCTCCAGCTGCACCCGCTGCCCCTTGTCCTGTGGCTGCCACCCCTGAGCAGAGCCTGGCTCCAGCCTCCTGACTCTCACCCTGCACACACTGAGAGACAGTGATGAGGTCACCCCTCAGGCTCCTCTTCTCCAGGCTAAAGAGGCCCAGCTCCCTCAGCCTCTCCTCATAAGGAGTTCCACTCCCTCCATCACCTTGGTGTCCCTGTGCTGGGCTGTTTCAAGGAGCTCTATGTCCTTCTTGAGCTGAGGGGCCCAGAACTGGACACAATATTCCAGGTGGGGTCTCAGCAGGGCAGAGCAGAGGGGGAGAAGGACCTCTCTTGACCTCCTAACCACTCCCCTTCTCATACCCCCAGGATGCCATTGGCCTTCTTAGCCATGAGGACACACTGCTGGCTCATGGTCACCCTGCTGTCCCCCAGGGTACCATCTTGAAACCATACATTCAGTGAGCTGCTCGTGCTGGTTGTATGCTGCAAGTAGAGCGGCATCGAGCCGATACCACTGAGACCTGTGACAAGAAACAAGTCTACAGCTCTCACCATGAGTGGCTGCATCTAAGTCAGTGTGTCAAAGCAAAGCCTCTTCTCCCTGGGTCAGACTAAAGCAGCTTAATGTAAAGCTAAATTGCCGTGGCAGTCGTGGAAAGGCTGAGAGCACAGGGGTGGCTGGCATGAGCATACACTGTGACTGACTTACTGTTCCTGGCAGCTGATGAGGGATTGAGAGAGCTGTGTGATAGAGCATTTTATGGCTGGTTGTTAAGGAAAAGCAGATGGGGAGAAATGGTACTCACAGCTGAATTTCTCCCTGAGAAAGCTCAGCTCTGGGCTCCCTGGGACAAACCAGCCAGGGATCTCCTGGAGAGAGTCCAGAGGAGCTACGAAGGGGATGAAGGGCCTGGAGCATCTCCCCTGCCAGGAAAGGCTGAGTGAGCTGGGGCTGTTCAGCCTGGAGAGAAGAGACTGAGAGGGGATCTGATCAATGGGGATCAATAGCTGAAGGGTGGCACACAGGGGGACATGGGCAGCCTCTGCTCAGTGTCTGTGGGGACAGGACAAGGGGCCATGGCCTCAAGTTGGAGCAGGGGAAGTTCCACCCCAATGTGGGGCAGAACTTCTTCCCAGTGAGGGTGAGGGAGCCCTGGGACAGGCTGCCCAGGGGGTGTGGAGTCTCCTTCTCTGGAGAGATTCCATCCCTGACCTGTCCTAGGGACCCTGCTTTGGCAGGGGGTTGGACCCCATGGGCTCTGGAGGGCCCTTCCAACCTGCTGTGAGCAGGAGCAGTGGTAGCAGGCATGCTGCTTTGGCTGTGTGGTGCCAACACAGCCAGAATAGAAAGAGGGAAGCATTGAAGGCAGCCTTTAAGTTCTTCAGATGGCATGGAACCTGGGGAGAAGGCTTCTAAGTTAAAAACCTAGTTGAGGCATTGAAATTCTCCCAGGTTGTTTTTGGGGAGGTATGTCTGGTGGGTTTGAGAAGAGAAAAGCACTTGGTCAGTCTGTCTGAGGGAAGAGAAAGGAGAGGGGAGTAACATCCATAGGCCAGTTCAACTTTACAGCTGTGTGAAAAATGCAGAGCTCCTACCAGAAAGGGGTTGTAACTATGGGATGTTTTCTGTCCTGCAGGCACACATATCATTCTGTTTCAACACCACCTGTTTGCCCTCAGAAAAACATAGCAGATGTGAAGCTCCAAACAGGATCCACATCCACCCAAAGCTCTGATGCTGTCATTATCCACCCTGGTGCTATGCTTGCCATGCTGGATCTTCTGGCCTCTGTTGGATCAGCTACACACCCAGAGGTAGGGGTAAAAATATTGCTGTCTTAACCTTTAAGAGTGACTGGGAAAAAGGATGGCTGTGGGGAGTAGGAAAACTGATGATGTCCTCCAGTTTTGTCCTAAGAAGGACAAAAGAAGCTCCTGTAGAAGCTACTACATCTTACAGAGCATTGAGTTGGATATGTGGTGACATAGAGGTCTGACAGAAGTTGTTTGGTTTTGTTTGTCTCTTTCAAACTCCTGTCATGAAGCAGCCATCAGGTAAGTTTCCAAACACTGTGATTAATTCCTGTTTTCCCTGCTGCATCAGTCCTAATGAGTAGCATGAGGAGGACATGGGATTGGACACTATAGCTCAGTGTATTTGTGCTCTTTGAAATAATGGTGATGTTTTGCCTTCAAAGCATTAATTTGTTAGTTATGTTGTATATATGTTAAATTTTGTACAGGTGATGATGATAGGGAGCAGAGTGAAGCCCCTGTAATCCAGGGGGAAGTTGCTAGGGACCTCTTACAGCACTTAGACACACACAAGTCTATGGGATCCTATGGGATCCACCCAAGGGTGCTGATGGACCTGTCAGAAGTATACACTTAGCCACTTTCCATCCTTTATCAGCAGCCCTGGCTAACTGGGAAGCTAACTGGGAAGGTCCCAGTCGACTGGAGGTTAGCCAATGTGTTGTCCATCTACAAAAAGGGACAGAAAGAGGATCTGGGGAACGACAGGCCTGTCAGTCTGATCTCTAGTTAGTGTCCAGTCAGAAAGGGTGTTCCCCAGGGCCTCAGTACTGGGGCCAGTTCTGTTTAATGATTTGCCTGTCCAGGGGATTAATAAATATAAGTGCACCCTCCCTCAATTCACAGGCAACACCAAGGTGGGTGGGAGTGTTGATCTACCAGAGGGCAGGAAGGCCCTACAGAGGGATCTGGACAGGCTGGATCAATGGGCCAAGGCCCAACTGTATGAGGTTCAACAGGGCTCATGGCTGAGTCCTGGTCTTGGGACACAGCAACCCCATGTGATGCTGCAGGACTGGGAGAAGATGGCCAGAAAGCTGCCCAGTGGAAGAGGACCTGGGGGTGTTCTTCAATATCTGGCTGAACATGAGCCAGCAGTGTGCCCAGGTGGCCAAGAAGGCCCAACAGCATCCTGGCTTGTGTCAGGAATGGGGTGGCCAGCAGGACCAGGGCAGTGATCATCCCCTTGTACTCAGCACTCATGAGTTTTGAGCCCCTCAGGACAAGAAGGACATTGAGGTGCTGGACTGTGTCTAGAGAAGAGCAACGAAGCTGGAGAAGGGTGTAGAGAACGTTTGAGGGAACCTGGGTTGTTTAGCCTGCAGAAGAGGAGGCTCTCTACCACTACCTGGAAGGAGGTTGTAACAAGGTGGGCCATCTGCTGCTTTTCCCAAGGATAGAGTGATAGGATGAAAGGAAAAGGCCTCAGACTGCACCAGGGGAGATTAGATTGGCTAGTAGGAAAAATTTCTTTGCTGAAAGGGTGCTGAACCATTGGAACAGGCTGCCCAGTGCTTGAATCACCATCCCTGGAGGTATTTAACAGATGTGTAGATGTGAGACCTGGTTTGGTGGTAGACTTGGCAGTGTGAGGTTAATGGTTGCACTTTGGGATCTTAATATTGTTTTCTAACCTAAATGATTCTATGTTAATCATTAGGAATAGCTTAGCAGTAAAAATACAAGTACTTAGTTCATTTTAGAGCTTCAGAACCCACTCACTTCTGGTCAACAGGAGAGGTGAGTTGAACCAGCCCTACCTGAGCTCTTTTCCTTGACAATGGTCATGTTAATCCTTTCCTTCAACCTCAGTTGGCACCTCCTCAAGTTGTGTGCTCTTCTTCTTTGCAGCATGCTCTGGATCTCCAGCTGGCTGTGGCCAATATCCTGCAGTCTCTGGTGCACACAGAGAGAAACCAGCAAGTGATGTGTGAAGCCGGGCTCCACGCACGGCTCCTCCAAAGGTGCAGCGCTGCTCTGGCTGATGAGGACCACTCACTGCATCCTCCCCTCCAAAGGATGTTTGAAAGGCTGGCTTCCCAGGCTCTGCAGCCCATGGTGTTGAGGTCAGGAGGAGAGTGGGGAAGTCCAGACACTTGGTTGTGAATGGCTTGGATTGGTAGAGAGAAGAAATGATGTTGTGAGGCAGGGATTGTGCAGGATCCCATAGAATCATAGACTGGTCTGGGTTGGAAGGGACCCCAAGGATCACAGAGCTCCAACCCCCTGACACAGGCAGGGCCACCAACCTCCAGGCCTGGAGCTACACAAGGTTGCCCAGGGCCCCAGCCAACCTGGCCTGCAACACCCCCAGGGACGGGGCATCCACTACTTCTCTGGGCATGTTACTACAGTCTTGTGCCTGTGAATCAACATGTAGCCCTGGAGATGTGGGGAACTGGAGGCCAGAGGAGGAAGAAGTGTGGAGCAAGGGGAAATTTGGCTTTTTTCTCTGCAAGCATACTGAGGTTAAATACTTTCTTCCTGCAAATCTTGAGAGGCTTTCAAAAATCCTGCTCCTGGCTAGGTCCTCAGGACAAGGAGGCCTGAGCATAGATTCCCATCCTTTCCCATGCAATGTTAAATACCTCAGATTGCAAAGCTTCAGGCCAGTGGCTTTATTTACCACTTTGGTTTGTGGGAAGGAAATGTGGGAATGCCATACAGGAGGTGTCTGGAAAAACCTGGGGATGAACAGCTTGAAAAAGGTAATGAAGGGAGTGGAACCCCTTATGAGGAGAGGCTGAGGGAGCTGGGCCTCTTTAGCCTGGAGAAGAGGAGCCTGAGGGGTGACCTCATCACTGTCTATCAGTATGTGCAGGGTGAGAGTCAGGAGGCTGGAGCCAGGCTCTGCTCAGGGGTGGCAGCCACAGGACAAGGGGCAGCGGGTGCAGCTGGAGCAGAGGAGGTTCCATGGGAACATGAGGAGGAACTTTTTCCCTGTGAGGGTGAGGGAGCCCTGGGACAGGCTGCCCAGAGAGGCTGGGGAGTCTCCTTCTCTGGAGACATCCAAACCCACCTGGATGTGTTCCTGTGGGATTTAGTCTGGGTGACCCTGCTCTGGCAGGGGGTTGGACTGGATGGTCTTTCGAGGTCCCTTCCAACTCCTCATGCTCTGTGATTCAGTGAAGACTGAGTGTGGTGAGACACTGAACTAAGGTGCCCAGTGAAGCTGTGGATGCCCCATCACTGGAAATGTTCAAGATCATGTTGGATGGGGCTCTGACCCAGCCTGATACAGTGAAAGATGTCCCAGCTGACAGCAGAGGGCTTGTATTAGACGAAGGTCTCATCCAACCCAGCCCATCCTGTGATTCTGTGATCTCAACCAGAACAAGGAACTTAATTGCATTCCCTCATATGTGTTTCTTAGAGTTGTAGGTAGTTTCTTTATTTTCTTAGCTCAAGTTTATGGTTTAAACTACCACCTTATAGTTGTAGGTAGTTTCTTTATTTTCTTAGCTAAAGTTGATGGTTTATTTCAAGTCATTCCTGTGTTTTTTTTAAAAACAGGGTTAGATTTGATGCTCTTCTAGGCAAACAAATAGACAATAATTGTGTGTAATCCTCTTTCTTCTCTCTCTTAGGGAATTCCTACGCTTGGGAAACCCTTTGAATTGTGGAGCTTGGGACAAAAAGCTGTTGAAACAATATCGAGTGCACAAACCCAGCTCGCTGAGTTTTGAACCAGAAATGAGAAGTAGGTGCTCAAGTGCTAGAAATTTCTCTAAAGAACATTTCACTGACACCCCTGATTGCCTATTAAATTTGTAGATAAGCATCTGTAAAAAAATCTGCCTTTGCCTTGGCTTGGTAGGAATGGGAAATCATCTGACCAGTTTGGAAGCTCTAAAAGCAGAGGGAATGTAGTATTTGTATTTAATATATATCCAGGGGGGGCAATTAAGATATTCTGTAAAATTTGAGAGACAGTCACTATTAAATATGCTGGTAGTTTGCTTTGAAGTCTTGAGCAGATCCTGAATTTGTAGTTCTTTACCACTAAAAGGCAAAATATTTCTCTCATACTTTCATATGAGCATCATGTGTTGTTCAATCCATACAGTGTCTCCTGGGTTTGGTAAAGTGTCAGATAAAATAACTGGAATTCCTACATGCACCTAAGAATAATTGCCTTTATTGAGAACCTGGCTCATAGTTAGCACCACCATTAATTACAGAGAAAGACTGGAAAAAGGGGGGGGGTGTGGAAAAAAGCATCCAAAAAAGCACAATTAACCTAATCTAGAAGAATATCAATATATTTTTTCCTCTAACAAAGTGGTAAGATTTGGGGTTGGAACACCTATTCTTAATTATTTCAAGTTCAGTGGTCTCTTTTTAATGATACATGAATTTTTCATGGTCAGTATTTACAGTGGCTTTGCTCACTGCTCTCTTTCTTGAGAGACTTATGTCTCTCAAGAGTTGTTATGTTATGAGTTGACTTATGTAGTATAATCAAATTAAAGTCTTTACTAGTATGGGGTAAATGGGTTGAATTATGAGTGTAGCTTAAACATCTTTGAGAAAAAGGATGGACTTGCACCCACTTTAACAAAAGAAGGGAGGAGAGGGGCAGGGAATCACACCATCACCACTCAGTTCCAGTGTTAACCCTGGGATGAATGCTGTGGGAAGATACTCACAGTGTATTTTGATAGGCTATTCCCAGATTATAGCTACACATACATTTGTGTATGTAGAGGAGACTTGCATTGTCCCTTTGTGTGATATGCTGTGGTGGAAGTTGATCCCTCTGATGGAATACTTCATCCAGCTCTGATTTTCATACTGGAAGGTTCTGTCTGTTTGCCAGCCGTGTCCTGAATCAGCCTGACAAACAGCACTGAACATCTCTAACAAACAGGGTCCTCCAGCTGATCTGAACCTCCCTTCCACACCCATCTCTCTCCCATTGTTATCCATGAGTTGTAGAGCTTGGGAGTAGCTCTGTGTGTAGTATGGGAGAGTCTCAGAGTAATTGGAATAAATCACTGCCAGGTTGTTGAAGCGTGGGAGACTTCTTTCTGTGTGTCAGCTCCATCATTGGATGGTCAGTTGTGACACAGAGCTAAAAATACCTTGATTAAAGTGTTTGGATTATTGAAAAGGATCTAGAGAGTATCCTGTATGGTTCTGAGTGACAAGCATTGAATATTGAAATGAATAAACAACTGAATTCATGTTATGCTGTCAGGGTCAGTGGATGTAGAAAGAGGAGAGGAGGAGAGATTCAACTTTATTTCTTGACCAGCACTTTATTTAGCTACTTATATTAATAAGTAGCAGTGAAAATGTGAGTCTGAAAAGCTTTTAACCTAGGAAAGGGAAGGCAAAGCCAACTTCTGACTACTGTAAGTTGTTTCCTAAGCTCAGCTTACCGAGCCGCTCAGCTTATTGAGAGCTCAGAGACGTTTAGTTCAGGGTTACTGATCCAGGCCTGGAGGTTGGTGGCCCTGCCTGTGGCAAGGGAGTTGGAGCTCTGTGCTCCTTGGGGTCCCTTCCAACCCAGACCAGTCTGGGATTCTATGATACTGCATCTGAGGAACATGAAGCAGAGTTGCTCCTGCCTGTTAAATCAGGAATAAGGCTGAAACGGAGCCGCTGTGAAAGGGATGCTGCCCCAGTGGAAGGTAATGGGGTGGCCTCTTGGCTCAGTTTTTGGCTTTGCTGCAGACTTTCTGGAACACCTTGCATGAGATGCTCATGTGTCTACCTCAGTTGAAGGTTTTTACAAGAGCAGTACTTCCCAACTCCTATTCTTCTGCGAGGCTGAGCTAATTGATGGTGATTGCTGGTTCAGCTATTGCATTGGAAGCAGCACCTGAAAAGTCCAAATAAACACCCTGAAAACACCTCCCTTTTGCAATGCTGTGTTGTTTCTTGGCTTTTACTGTAGATAGCATGGTTACCTCAATGGAAGGTCTGGGTTCTGACAGCGTCTTCAGCTTGCATGAAGACACCCACTACCGGATAAGCAAGAGCCTGCTCAAGCCAGCAGAAGGGAGCACAGTACCCCTGACCAGAGTGAAGTGTTTAGTCTCCATGACAACCCCACATGATATCAGGCTTCATGGCTCATCAGTTACACCAGCCTTCATCGAGTTTGACACGTCTCTTGAAGGGTTCGGGTAAGGTCCTACAGCGCTCTCAGATAACGCTGGGCACAGGGGGGATGGTTTCCTACTTTCTTCTTTCAAAGAAATACTGGGGGTGATTTTTTAATGGGCTGTTTGCAAACCAGAAGCAAATGAATTATTTAGAGGAAGGAATTCCCACTCTCTCCTTTATTAATGCCTTGAAAGCAAATGCTTGCTTGCTGGGGGTGGAACTAGAAGGAGGGACGTGTCTAAACGTTGATCTCTCAGATCTGGATTTCATGTGGCTTCTGAAACAAAGGACCACTGGCATCCCCCTACAGAAATAGGTTCATTGCTAGGAATTTGTTGTGATATTTGGGGGCCCAAATGCTTTGAAACCCACTTTAAATGGCTGGAAAGCTTGGAAATGGGGATGTGGGCAAATTGGAAATACAGGTAGAGTGGAGAAGGCACCTGTGTTGAGTCCACACAAAACCCATTTTACTAACTGGAGGTGTAGCCTGAATATAACCCTTAACTCAGTTTTAGCACCCTGTATCACCTTCACTTACTGGGGTTGGTTTTTTCTCTCTCTAATTAAACATCTGCTGATGTTTAATTAGTGCTGATGAGGCACTTCATGAGGATCATGTAATATGATTTATTGACCGTTGAGAAGGTGAAAACGTGATGCCATTCTCAGCATTTAATGAAAGTATTTTGGGGGGTTTTTTTGGATATAAAAATGGAATAGAAAAACCTCAACATATTCATTTTCTTCTGTGCTAAGAGCTAAATATCTTAAAAATACAGACCAGTATTAAGGAAGAGGTATTCCTTAATTGCCTGTAGACTGGTTCCTAGGTGGGGGCTTGCAAACAGGCTGAAAGCCAGTATCCCAGAGGACCCTGTTGTGAGGTCCATGCAGGTCAGACAACTTGGAATCAGAAGTAATCGATCAGCATTTCCCAGGGGCTTGGTTGAAAGCTTAAAAACCTTGACTAGAAGCTTCATTTAAAAGTTTTTAGTGACATGAGCCATCAAAAATGACAAGCTCTGCTGTGAAGACCACAAGAGCATGACAAACTCTTGTATGATTGAGTAGCTCCTCAGGCTTTTTTTTTCCCCACTCAATTTTCAAAAGGATTGGGAGAAGAGGTAGAAATGATCTGTTTTCCATGGCTGTACCACAATTTCATGGAATAAGAACCTGCTTTGACAGAACTCTCCTCTTTGTGTTTTTCTTTCCAGACATAATATTTACACTACTGTGGTTTTTAAAATCTATTTCTGTTCTGACCTGGCCTTCAGTCAGAGCCACTTTTCTGGGATAACTGGTCTAAGAGCAGAGTCCAGCTTGGATATTTAGGAATTCTGCTGCTCTGAGTTCTCTTTTCAGCTTTGCACAGCAAGGATGCAGCACCCATTTTGCATCTAGCCTTCATATCCAGACTTTGAAACAGAATTCCCTTTGAAACAAATGGTGCTGGAAGGTCTGTTGGTCATCCCTCAGAAGAGAAGAGAAAATGCTTTGGACTTAAGAACTTGAAGTAGGCTGGCAAAAGGAATTGTCTCTCTGGTTGCTCCAGGAGACTTGTAGGTGCTGGTAACATGTCCAGAAGTAATCCAGGTAGTGCAGATAGGACTTGTTGTAAATTCAGAAGGTCACCTAAGGTGGCTTCTGTAATCTATAAAATAATCTAAACACTTTTAGGTCTGTTTTCCAGTGTCAGGGTGTTTGATAAACTCAGGATTTGGTGGACCCTTGTGAGTTGTCTGCTTGAAGAGCCCACACTTTTAACACTGTTGACCATGAGAGATTCACCCAGAGAAGAACATTTTCAAGGAGGAAGAAGTATATCATGAGAACTGTAACCTGAAGGAAGATGTAGTGACCAGAACCATGGACTGATGTTGCTTTCAAGATGCTTTTCAATTTTAACTCTTGATAGCTTATGTGAGAGGCAAATAACTCCTAGCTCTGTCAGGCAGCTCAGCCATGGTGTACTTAAACTGCTCAAGTGTAAATGTCACAGAATGATGATTCTTCAGCAAGTGAGGAGCTGTCATTTTTGCCTCCAGTAGAACAATCTGTATGCACTGGAACCTGAACTCCTTTTGGGATTCATTCCACCTCAGATAAGCTGGTCAGAGAAACCCTCAGGGCTCAAAATCTTTTAGTGCCTAAGGAACATAACTCGTTAGTTGTGTTTCCATTGTGTTCACAGCATCAGTGGGTTTTTTAAGGCCAGGAGAGCTGATTTGGTGAAATACATTACTGTGAGAGCATAAATACTCACAATAAGAACACTACAGCCTGCAGTTACCAGATATTGTGAATATTTAGCTAATCCAGTTTCCCTGAGAGTCCAGAACATCTCAAACACTGCAGTGAGTTACAGTTGCCCTCAAGGGAAGATCTTGGGTTATGGGGCCACGTGGGCATAAGCTTCTGTGCCTTTGCATCAGACATACACTGCCAAAGCTGTGTGTGTCTGAATCCCAGACATAGTACAGCCTGGGAGGAGAGCTTCTTGAGAGCAGCCCTGCTGAGAAGGGCCTGGGGATTGTGGTGGGTGAGAGACTTAACATGAGCCAGCAGTGGCTCTGGCAGCTCGCAAGGCCAATGGGATCCTGGGCTCCATCAGCAGAGGGGTGGCAGCAGGGACAGGGAGGGGATTGTCCCTCTCTGCTCTGCCCTCCTGAGGCCCCAGCTGGAGTCCTGTGTCCAGAGCTGGGGCCCCCAATGCAAGAGAGATGTGGGGCTGTTGGAGAGGGGTCAGAGGAGCCACGAGGATGCTCAGGGGGCTGGAGCAGCTGCCCTACAAAGAGAGGCTGAGGGAGCTGGGCTGGTTCAGCCTGGAGAAGAGAAGGCTGTGGGGGGACCTCATTGCAGCCTGCCAGTCCCTGAAGGGAGCTTATAAGCAGGAGGGGATTCAACTTTTTAGAAGGGTAGACAATGGCAGGACAAGGGGGATGGATTAAAACTAAAGGAAGGAAGGGTTAGATTAGATCTTAGGGGGAAGTTTTTTACAGAGAGAGTGGTGAGGGGCTGGAACAGGCTGCCCAGAGAAGTAGTGGGTGCCCCGTCCCTGGGGGTGTTGAAGGCCAGGTTGGCTGGGGCCCTGGGCAACCTTGTGTAGCTCCAGGCCTGGAGGTTGGTGGCCCTGCCTGTGGCAGGGGGGTTGGAGCTCTGTGATCCTTGGGGTCCCTTCCAACCCATGCCATGCTATGAAAGCTCTCTGCACTGGAGGTGATTTAACCTCACAAGAAGAAATCTTGAGAATGAATTTTTACTTCTTAGGAATACACAGAGTCAAGGAGAGTGATGCTTTGCTTGTGGTGTGCTTTTCCTAGGCTGTATTTTGTTCCTATTGAACTCTGGTTATATTGACTTGGATAAACTCCAGCATGTTACTGGTTTTCTGTTCAACAGCTGCCTGTTCTTGCCGAGTTTGGCTCCCCATAACGCCCCTACCAACAACGCTGTAACAACGGGACTGATTGACGGCGCGGTTGTCAGTGGGATTGGAACTGGTAAGTACTCAACTGTGACTCCTAAGCAGTGTGGGTCTGATGTTTAGTTCTCTTAGGTTTCTTTGTTAGCCATGAAGTCAATAGAAGAAATACGTGGGGCTGTTGGAGAGGGGTCAGAGGAGCCACAAAGATGATGAGAGGGCTGGAGCAGCTGCCCTACAGAGAGAGGCTGAGGGAGCTGGGCTGGGTCAGCCTGGAGAAGAGAAGGCTGTGGGGGGACCTCATTGCAGCCTGCCAGTCCCTGAAGGGAGCAGAGACACAGGAGGGGAATCAGCTTGTTGCAGGGCAGAGACTGGCAGGACAAGGGGGTTGGCATGAAGCTGGAGGAGGGAAGGGTTAGATGAGATCTTAGGGGGAAGCTCTTTGCAGAGAGAGTGGTGAGGGGCTGGAAGGGGCTGCCCAGAGAGGGGGTGGGTGCCCCGTCCCTGGGGGTGTTCAAGGCCAGGTTGGATGGGGCCCTGGGCAAACTTGTGTAGCTCCAGGTCTGGAGGTTGGTGTCCCTGCCTGTGGCAGGGGGGTTGGAGCTCTATGATCCTTGGGGTCCCTTCCAACCCAGACCAGTCTATGATTCTATGGTTCTAAGTCATAGTGTGGTGTTGGATGTTCTAATTGAGAATTTGCACCTTTATGCCCCTGTTGCTATTGCTTTTCATCCCCAAGTCAATGAAAAGCAATCACACATTGTATTTTGTATCACTTTAAAACACAAGACTTTCAGCAGAAGGTTAAATTGTCTTCAGAAGTGTATGGATAATGAACCTGGATGCATTAAGAACAAGTTGAGGTGTGAACAGCATAGGAAACACAGAATTAATTGTGATGCTGTGCTTGTGTCTTCATTCTGCTGAATTCTTGCCTGTATTTATTACAGGTGTAGGTACATTGTCACACAAATCCTGTCTAAATTTTGTGCTATTCCTTGTTCACTGTAGACTCTCCACCCCACAGGAACCTGGTGTGTTGCAGGGCTGATTGAACATGATCACTTAGTTAAAACAAATGCCTTAAGTCTAAAAACTAAGCTTAGGGCTTACTGTAGTAAAGTGGAATTAGTGTTAGACAGTACCTGAAGTCTGAGAGCTCTTTATTCTGTGGGAGCAGCCCAGCAGATGATACAGAGTCAGGTGGTTGTGATGGAGCCTTCCTGAGTTGTTGTGGATAAAGCACAGCTTCAGAGTTGACTTTTGTCATTGGAGTAGGAGGGAATATGGTTAAGCATAGAGGGTTTTATATGTATGCCTAATATAATTTGTGTATTTACTTTCTGAGATAAGAGTAACATAAAGCAGGGAGGGGGCTGAGTCCTCACCCCTGGGTGTGTTTAACAGATGGGGAGATGAGGTGCTCAGGGATCTGGGTCAGCACAGGACAGGAATGGTTGGATTCAATGATCTGAAAGGTCTTTTCCAACCTTGGGATTCTGTGACTAGTGTGCAATTCTTGCTTGACTCTGTTGTGAAGGAAGCCCCTCTGAGCTAGCTCTGTGTGCCTTTCCCTCTTAAGCTTCAGTCAGAAGTGGAAGAAGTAGCAGTGAAGTCCATGAGAACTTTGAGACCACACAGCTGCCATCAGCTGAGCTGACAGGAATAGAAGCAACTAGGTATCATAAGTGCTGCCTGCTGCAGTTGTATCATGAGCTTCCATTTTTGTTTTTAGGTGAAAGATTCTTCCCTCCACCATCTGGTTTGAGCTACTCAACCTGGTTTTGTATTGAACACTTCAGTACACCTCCTAACAACCACCCTGTGAGGCTTCTCACCGTCGTGCGGCGTGCCAACTCCTCGGAGCAGCACTATGTGTGCCTGGCCATTGTCCTCTCTGCCAAGGACAGGTCCCTCATTGTGTCAACTAAAGAAGAATTACTTCAGAACTATGGTAAGAGTTGTGTCAGTGTCACCAGCTGTTCCTGACAGTAGTATGGAGATGCTGGTGAATGTTTCTTCACTGAAAGAGTGGTCAGGCTTTGGACCAGGCTGTCCAGAGAGGTGGGGGAGTCACCATCCCTGGAGGAGGTTCAGAAGAGGTTTAGATGTGACATTCCAGGACGTGGTTTGGTTGCCATGGTGGTGTTGGACAGACCATTTGGAGTTGATGATCTTAGAGATCTGTTCCAACTTTAAAGATTCTGTGATTCTCTGATTCTCTTTCCTACAAAGACCTTTTTTTTCCCCCATTGAATGGGATACTTTGCTTTCTGGGAGTGCTTCACTGACATGGCTAAGTCATAGTTGGTGTACCATCAAATGCTGAGCAGGTAAGTACCTGGTGGCAGGTCCACCAGGCTGGGGACTGGAAGTGCTGACTGTCTCTTAGAAGAATAAATGAGGTGATTTAAGGATCATTCTTGTGAAGGAGAATTGTGCTCAAAGGTTTTTGGCTGAAAAAAAGAACTTAAGATGATTTTTGTGTCCAAAAGTCAGCTCTGCTTTTATCCTTGTGCTGTTTTGAAAGAATCAAGTGTTCTGTACTGGCAGCTGTTATGAGGATTAATGGTTTCTTCTCCATCAATATGAAAGAATAAAGAGAAATCTGGCTTGAGCAGAAATGTCTCAGCCCTGAGCTACCCCTTCAGCAGCAATGCTTCTGAAAACTAATTTTCCTTAGAACTGCAGGGAGTGAAGAAGAGAAGCCACGGTGCTGAGGCTTGAGTTATGGGTACCCCTGACCTCTGCTTGCTGCATGTCTCACTAGCCAGGTGTCCAATTTTGGCTTTTATTAAGGAAAAAGTAACCTCTCAGGCTTTTACTCTCATTTTAAATTTCATCTACACTTTGTAATTTAGCATGCTTCTGATACCAGTGTTTTGAAAGGCAGTCTTTTTACTTGTATCTTCTTTTAGAATCATAGAATCCTAGAATGCTTTAGGTTGGAAGGGACCTCAGAGCTCATCTAGCTCCAATTTTCTGCCATGGGCAGGGACACCCTCACCAGACCAGGGTGCCCAAAGCCCCATCCAACCTGGCCTTGAGCCCTGCCAGGGATGCCCCATCCCTGGAAGTGTTCAAGCCCAGGTTGGATGGGGCCCTGGGCAACCTTGTGTAGCTCCAGGCCTGGAGGTTGGTGGCCCTGCCTGTGGCAGGGGGGTTGGAGCTCTGTGCTCCTTGGGGTCCCTTCCAACCCATGCCATTCTATGATTCTATATTCAGCCTGTCAAACTGTGACAATTTAGTCTGAATATTTGCTCAAAACCTTTGATTCCATTCTTTCAGTTCTTGTATTTCCAAGTCTCCAGTCATTCCTGTTCATCATATGACTTGATGCCAATGGCTTTTTAACTGTGAGCTTCCTAGAAATTTGGCTGTGATGTGTCACTGTAGATTGATTTGCTTAAAGTCCAAGGCCATCCTCATCTGTTCCAAGCTTCTTACAACGTTCCTGCTGGTGCCCACTACCTGTTCCTTTCCCTGCAGTGGATGACTTCAGTGAGGAATCCTCCTTCTATGAGATCCTGCCCTGCTGTGCCCGTTTCCGCTGTGGTGACCTCATTGTGGAAGGCCAGTGGCATCACCTAGTTCTGGTCATGAGTAAAGGCATGCTGAAGAACAGCACAGCTGCACTCTACCTTGATGGACAGCTTGTTAACACTGTTAAGGTAAAAATAAATCTTTAAATCCTCGTTTTTAGTTGTTCAAGTGATTTCTCTGTGTGTGGGGGGGGGGGGGTGTGTGCCAGAAACCCCCCCAAATGAAGAACGAGACCAGTGCATGCCCTTCCCTCAGAAAAACAATGACAACAAAAGCCCCAACAAAGAGATGGCTTGCAAAAGGGGTCTTGGATCACTCCACAGCTCAGAGCCAGCCCTCATCCTGTTAAGAGCTGAGAAGATAACGAATGCTTTTTCAGTCATGAGCAAGCATGCTGAGAAGGACTTGGGGGTTCTGGTGGATGAGAGACTGAACATGAGCCAGCAGTGGCTCTGGCAGCTGGCAAGGCCAATGGGATCCTGGGCTCCATCAGCAGAGGGGTGGCAGCAGGGACAGGGAGGGGATTGTCCCTCTCTGCTCTGCCCTGGGGAGGCCCCAGCTGGAGTCCTGTGTCCAGAGCTGGGGCCCCCAATGCAAGAGAGATGTGGGGCTGTTGGAGAGGGGTCAGAGGAGCCACGAGGATGCTCAGGGGGCTGGAGCAGCTGCCCTACAAAGAGAGGCTGGGGGAGCTGGGCTGGGTCAGCCTGGAGAAGAGAAGGCTGTGGGGGGACCTCATTGCAGCCTGCCAGTCCCTGAAGGGAGCTGATAAGCAGGAGGGGATTCAGCTTTTTAAAAGGACAGACAATGGCAGGACAAGGGGGATGGATTAAAACTAAAGGCAGGAAGGGTTAGAGTAGATATTAGAGGGAAGTTTTTTACAGAAAGAGTGGTGAGGGGCTGGAAGGGGCTGCCCAGAGAAGTAGTGGATGCCCCATCCCTGGAGGTGTCCAAGGTCAGGTTGGATGGGGCCCTGGGCAACCTTGTGTAGCTCCAGGCCTGGAGGTTGGTGGCCCTGCCTGTGTCAGGGGGGTTGGAGCTCTATGATCCTTGGGGTCCCTTCCAACCCAGACCAGTCTATGATTCTGTGATTCTATGATCTTTGCACTTTCCTTTCTGGTTGATGTTCCTCACTGCCTTTACCTGGGTGGTGCTGGGATACCATGCATGACACAGCCATCAGTCGGTACATCCCACAGTCTGCAAAACACTTCCCCAAACTTCTGCCCTGCCTTCTTTTTACAGTACCCACACTCTTTAAATAACCTCACTGTGTTGTTTGGGTTTTTTCCCTCCCTTACAGCTTCACTACATTCATAGTAGTCCCAGTGGGTCTGGTTCTGCCAATCCTCCTGTGGTCAGCACTGTCTATGCCTATATCGGCACGCCGCCCGCCCAGCGCCAGCTCTCCTCCTTGGTGTGGAGATTGGGCCCTACTCATTTCCTGGAGGAAGTTCTGCCTGCCCCTGGTATCAGCACCATTTATGAGCTGGGACCCAATTATGTTGGAAGCTTTCAAGCAGTATATGTACCATGTAAGTACAGTTTAAGTAGCAGCTGCTAACCTGACCTAGTTGTAGTGGTATCTGGAAGAGAGTATGCGGTAGGAGAGAGGCAATGCTGCCTGTTCATAGCAAGAAGATGAGTAGCTGCTGATGTAGAGGATGCTGGAAATCCAAATTACTGTTTTAACATGGCTTTGGGTAATTCTTGTACTGAGATATGATAGAAGTGCTTCCTCACTTTGGTTTTAAACCAGTTAGAAGTGCTTCAAGCTGTCATTACTCATGCTGGATGTTGTAGTTATCTGTATAAAGAGAAACTGAAAAGTCATTTTCACTTGTCAGCTTCTAGTGATGGTGCTCATTTGCAAAGCAGCAGTGTGTTCTGGGCTTTAAACATGCCTGTCCTGAAATGTCATTCTTTGTAGGGCCTGAATAGGCCAACTGAGGGGAAAACCCACCAAAACAGGGGAGGGATTGTGGTCCTCAAGCATTAGTTGTGAACAAATATAGGCAATTCTATTAAATTTTTTAAGTGTTCTTTGAAATTGAGGGGAGTACAAAAGAGAGGTGTGAATGACAGTGTTTGTCCATAGCCCTGTTTTTAACTGTTTGGACAATGGATTTTTCATTAGCTGTGGTAAGATGTGCCATCACTGCTGAGACTTTGCTGTTCTGCACCTCTTCATGGCCATCACCATCATATCACAAGATTCTCTTTGCTTTACCTGGCTGTTGCTGGGCTTTTCAGTCAAACATAAATAAAAATGGGGAGCATATCGAGTTGTCTTGTGCTTGTGCTGTCTTTCTTCCTGAGGATCATTATGGTCTCCAGCTCTCCTGGAGACAAACTGTCACCATCTCAAGGAAAGAGGCAGTGAGTGATGGGAGTGGTAGGAAGACAGAAGTACAGGGAGTACATGGAGTTTTACTTTTCATGGTGAATGCCTTCCCTGGAGCAGTGACAGACACCCTTCATCCTCCCAAAGTGTGTATGATGTTCAGGCAAAGAGTTCTTCATCTCTTAGCAGGCTTTTTCCAGTGTGACAGTGTGTTTCTCCCACAGAAATCTCCTCAGTTCGTTGTGTTTCAGGAGCAGTCAGCTCCAGGACAATGGGTGTGTTTCTGTTTGGGGTTCATGTCCTCCCCATCCCTGGGGGTGTTCAAGGCCAGGTTGGATGGGACCCTGGGCACCCTTGTGTAGCTCCAGGCCTGGAGGTTGGTGGCCCTGCCTGTGGCAGGGGGTTGGAGCTCTGTGATCCTTGGGGTCCCTTCCAACCCATGCCATTCTATGATTCTATGATTCTGTGTCACGTGCGCTGTGCCAAACCCAAAGGAGTTTAATAAGGGGTGCAGTGTGGAGCTCTGTATCTTACCCTTTTATCTTGGCCTCTCTTTCCAAAATGCTTGGTTTTCCTTAGTGTAATGATTATTTGTGGGAATCCTGCAGAAGGGATGAGCCCTTGCAGTCTTTTGGGGTTGTCCTTTAAAGGGCAGTTGTGTCTGACTTGTTACTTGCCCATGGAATTCCTCTTTGGGAAGTCTCTTCTGTGAGCAAGATTGCCATCTTCTGAGAGTTTGTCCTGCATTTAAATGAAATGAAAAGCCTGATGCTACATAAGTCTTGGAATGACCCTTCAGAGAGCAGTTGGTAGTTCAGGAGAAGGAGTTCTCTTGTTTGTTGAAGTGGTGGAATCTTCTCAGGGCATCTGTGTGAGCAGAGGACCCAGTGAGGAGAAACCAGGACTTCTGAAACTCTCTCTTAAGTGAGACCAACAGATACTTGACTGTGGTTCAACAAATTATGTAGACACCCAGGTTCTCTATTGCTTCAGTGTGAGGTGAGGAGACTTCATGCTTTTTTAATTCCATTGAGGTGTTTCACTGGAATTGAGGGAACCATTTCACCTGGAATGAAGATGCAGAAGTGAATCCCTGCGTTTAGCTTCCAGGCTGAGTGTTTGCAGGGCCTCACAAGAAGTAGCCACTGCTCCAAAGAGGATGCAGGCATGGGGTTAGATACTCCCTTCTGCTCTTCATTCAGTCTGGCATCTCTTGTACCATTCTTGAAGGCCATTTTCCTAGCAAACCATTGTCAGAAGCCTGTTCTTACAGGCAATGATGCAGATGTGCCAGATACTTCTCTGGGGTCTTTTCAGTTTGTTTTTCTTCAGATGGGAAGGGAAAGGCCCAGAGGCTGTGTGCAGGTTGAGTACAGGGGTAATGCTGCCTTCCAAAATGTCAGATGAGGAGTTACCACATCTTCTATTGCTTGGCCAAGCCACAGTTGCCATTACAGGTCAATATTGTAGAACTTCTTGAAAGGAAACATTGGCTGTGCATTGCCCTGTCATCTTGGATACCTGATTTATTCCACAACTGATGTGCTATCAACCTGCTCTTCAGTACAGCACGCAGGGATGCAAAGACAACAGCACATCTCAGTAAAACCAAAGACAACAGCACATCTCAGCTCTTTGTAAAACCTTTTCTTCTGTACCTATTCTGCAGTATAATTTACTCAAGGTTTTGCTATTGAAACTGAAAAGAAAACCAATGCTGCTACTGAAATGAGCTTCTGTTTTGTCTTTAAGGCAAAGATTCAAAGTCTGAAGGGATCAACCCATCTCCAGTATCTTTGGTACCAGAAGAGAAGGTGTCTTTTGGTCTCTATGCACTGTCAGTTTCTTCCTTTACAGTGGCAAAAATAAGGAAAGTTTACAACAAGTTGGATAGTAAAGCTATTGCCAAACAGGTATGTTGGGGAATGGGTTGGTTAATGTATACTACTTGTGTGTTCCTTTCTCTCAAAGTCTTTCAAGGCAATTTGCTCAATGACCCAGGAGAAATAATGTCTTTATCAGAAGAGTTGTCCATAATGAATTCATGTTTTCAAAAATAAATTTTAAAAATGTAGGGACATTGTGCTCCTAGATGTTATTTACATTCTTGAAATGACTAGTAGCTTGAAATTACTAGTAGCTATCTTAAAAAACCTTTTGGAGTTATTTTGGGTTTCTAATGTGGATGACAGTTGTAATCCTGTTGAAAAACAGTTAGGATTATATTGTTGAATGATATTTCTGGTGTGGCAGATGAGCAGAGCAGATAGCTTAGCCCTCTGGCTGTGATTGAGATTGGGAAACCAGAACATTGGTTTACAGTTTCCTTCTAAGTACATTAAAAGTCAGTAAATTATTTGTTCAAAGGAGTAACTATGAAGCCAGGGTGAGAGAGTTGGGGTTGATCAGCCTGGAGAAGAGAAGCTCTGGAGAGACCTTACTGCAGCCTTCTAGTACACACAGAAGGCTTGTAAGAGTAAAGGAGAGAGACTTTTTCCAGGCTGTGTAGTGACAGGGCAAGGAAGGAGGGTTTTAAACTGGAAAGAGGGTGGATTTAGGTGGTGTGTAAGGATGGAATGTTTTACAGTGAAGGTGGTGAGATGCTTGGAGAAGCTGTGAAGCATTCAAGGCCAGGTTGGATGAGGCTTGGAGCCCACAGGAGGTGGGAGGATAGGACTAAATAAGTTATCTTGAAAGGGCCTTTTCAACCCAAATCAGCCTGTGAGCCAGTGGAATTATTTTAAAGGTTAGATCCATCTTCCTTGAACTTTGGAAGCTGGAGACATCTCTACTATAGGGAATGTCCTAATGACCCTAATGTAGTTCAGTATCACAGAATCCCCAGGTTGGAAAAGCCCTTTAAGCTCATTGAATCCAACCGTCCCTGTCCTGCGCTGACCCATATCCCTGAGCACCTCATCTCCCCAGCTGTTAAACACTCCCAGGGGTGGGGACTCCCTGCTTTATGTTGGTCTTATCTCAGAAAGTAAACACACAGATTGTATTAGGCATACATAGAAAACCCTCTTCCCTTTAGCAGCCCTTGCTTTTTCCTTCCTCTTGTGTTCAGCTGGCCATTTCCTCTCACGAGAACGCCACCCCCGTGAAGCTGCTCCACAACTCAGCAGGACACTTGAATGGACCAGCACGCTCCATTGGAGCAGCTTTGATAGGCTATCTGGGTAAGTCCTTGGGAAGTATTATGTTAAAACCTCATTAATTACCAATGAATAAGAACTTCAATCTCAAAGATGAATCATGTAGTTGATGAGCATTGACGGTACACTGCTATATCTAATGTTTTTATATTTTAGGGACACACTGTTATCATCTTTTCCCTTTTTACTAACATGGGATGCTTGCTTCAGTTTATATAATTTATTGTTATGAAAATATATTCAATTACTTTAGGTCATAAACTATTTTCCAGCACAGTATTTCCTTCATCTCCTCTTCTGAGGTGTCATAGTTCTTCTAGTGCAAATTCCTCTCCTAACTCAAGCAATCCTAGAATGCAAATTACTTGCATGTGTTCACAGTGATTTCCTGCAAGAATTAGATTTGATTTTTATTTTAATTTCCATTCTCTATCAATGCTTAGGAGTAAGAACATTTGTCCCCAAGCCCGTTGCCACTACGCTGCAATACATTGGTGGAGCTGCAGCTATTCTGGGGCTTGTAGCCATGGCATCGGATGTGGAAGGGTTGTATGCAGCTGTGAAGGCCTTGGTCTGTGTGGTGAAGAGCAACCCCTTAGCCAGCAAAGAAATGGAAAGAATCAGAGGTTATCAGGTATGTCAAAAAATGGCTTAAACCAGACCAGGCTGGTGGAGTTTCACTGTCTGTCCTAGCAGGTCCCATGGAAATTCCTTGCGTTGTGTTGTGGTAACCTGAGTTTTTGATGTTAAGCTTGGTAAGCTCTTGGCTAATTAGCACTGAGGAGTTATTTAGGATGTCTTTTAAGGGAGAGGCTGGAAAGTTTTGCTAAGCAAAACTTCTCCCATGGTTGTGAAACCACCCTTGCAAGTCCAGGAGCTTTTGTCTCCATTGTCTGCTATCAAGACAGGAGGATAGGGGCACATGAAGAAAACTGAAGCAGCAGACTCCTAGGGGAGACAGCATGGATTTACAGTCAGCAAAGGCTTCTTACTTCTCCACTGGGGTGAGGAGGATGCAACCAACACAGAAGGATTGTTTGACTGACTTGAAAAGATCTTCATGTGACCAGTGAATTTCTGTTTCTCAGGAAGATGGAAATTCTGTGCTGTGGTTTGGGTGGTGTATTGACAAATCTTCTCATGCTAATGGCTACTAGTACAGTTCCATTGAAACACATTATTCCATGTAGCCTGTTGCAGACCTTGACTTACTTTGACACCTTAACATTCCACTTGTGTTGATCTCAGCAAGTAGGATGGTTTGAGAGAGATGCCAAGAAATCAGTGGTCCTTTAGTGATATTTCAAGGAGGACAGTAGAGCTGAACAAGTTGAGGAAGAACAATAGGACATCTGGCAATTTGTTCTTCCCCAACCCAGATTATAAGAAGGTAGAGCAGAAATGAGGACTGAAAAGATGACATCTTCAGTTGGGTCTGTGATACAGTCAGGCTTATTCAGATTAATGCAGCAAGTCCAGAATACCTCCCATTTTATTCATGCAGTATTCTGGGAGTCCTCTGTCTGCCACATCCACAGTTGATGTCCAGGGACACAATTACCAGAGCATGTCACATGTCTTGTCTTAAACTCTGACTGACTACCAGAGCTGTGTCTGGATGTGCCTAATCCTCAGGGCCTGGATATGCCCTGCAGTGTAAAACAGGTATCTTGGGAGCTGGAGGGTGTCCTGGTGGTGGACATTTTCCAGTGAAACATAATGCCACCTTGAAGCTTTGGTCATCAAGAGTATCTATTATCAGACATACTTTATGGGCCTTCTCAGAAGGGACAGGTCACCCATGCTTCTCTGTGCTTAGACATGTTGCTGTGTGTTCATAGTCTACTCCCTCCTTTTCTCTTTCCTTGCTCAAGTTGCTGGCAATGCTGTTAAAGAAGAAACGATCCCTTCTGAACAGCCACATCCTCCATCTGACCTTCTCCTTGGTGGGAACTGTTGATAGTGGGCATGAGACCTCCATTATTCCAAACTCTGCTGCCTTCCAGGATCTCCTCTGTGATTTTGAAGTATGTAAAGCTATGCAGAAAAACAATGATGATGCTGGATAGAGATTAAGTCAGCTTTTTGTTCTAGAAGATGCAGTTTGTAGTTTTCTATTCCACAGTGATTTCTTTTAACTTGGGTCTTCTACTGTGGTATGTATATTGAGGCATGAAAAATGTGTTGAAAATAACAGGAGGAGGTGAACTTTCAATGTAGCACTGAGGAATCACTTTGTCACACATCTCCATAGTAAAGCTGTTAAAATTCTGCTCAGGAAAATTTAAGTAGTTTTGTGTTAAACTAAAGGCAGTAGAAACGTTCACAGGGAAGTATTAAAGTAATAGAGGCTGATATATGGTGTTGCATGATGTATAGAGCTCATGGTTCTGTGGTTGGTGTTGGCTCCTTTGGTATTACCTGTATGTGGATGACAGGTTGGCCATGAGCCAGCAGTGTGCCCCAGGGGCCAAGAAGGCCAATGGGATCTTGAGGCTCATCAAAAGGAGTGTGGCCAGCAGGTCAAAGGAGGGGATCCTCCCCCTCTGCTCTGCCCTGGCCAGGCTCCACCTGGAGTGTTTGTCCCTCCCTGGGACAAACCAGCCAGGGATCTCCTGGAGAGAGTCCAGAGGAGCTACGAAGGGGATGAAGGGCCTGGAGCATCTCCCCTGCCAGGAAAGGCTGAGTGAGCTGGGGCTGTTCAGCCTGGAGAGAAGAGACTGAGAGGGGCTCTGATCAATGGGGATCAATAGCTGAAGGGTGGCACACAGGGGGACATGGGCAGCCTCTGCTCAGTGTCTGTGGGGACAGGACAAGGGGCCATGGCCTCAAGTTGGAGCAGGGGAAATTCCACCCCAATCTGGGGCAGAACTTCTTCCCGGTGAGGGTGGGGGAGCCCTGGGACAGGCTGCCCAGGGGGTGTGGAGTCTCCTTCTCTGGAGAGATTCCAGCCCCCTCTGGGCACCGACCTGTGCTCCCTGTGTGATTCTGTGACCTGTCCTAGGTTTCATTTCAAATGTTGATCCAAACATTTCATTTAAATTGGACACATTTTTGTTGCTACTCTTAAACAGGGAAATGGAAAGATTTGTTCTGATCACTTTAACTGGTAGGATTAGAAAAGCAAAAGCTAGCAAGCATTTAGTTTAAGCTGGTTTTATGCACCAGAGCACAAGTATTAATTATGCTTTTCACAATAGCAAATCAATTTTAAGATTTGCAGCTCTCACTGTGAGCATTCTGGCTTTTATGTCTTTTATTACTTCTATTGATTAAACAATTGATTGATTTTTTTTTTGTAGAGGATCTCATTTAAAATGGTGTGCAGGAAATGCTGGGTAAAGATTAGGAAGACCTTGAGTTCAGCCTTGGCAGAAGCCAAGAAGTTAATTTTACAAAGAGATGATGTTCACTTAAGCCAAATAAACTCAACACAGCATTTTGCATCAGCCCTGTAAATCCCAGTAACTCTGCTGGAGTGGCTGCACTGTCACTAAACCATGTTTGTAGAGAAGTTTCAGATCGTGTTTGACTTCTTTGTCTATAAAAGCCTTCAGTGTGATGCACTAACAGGGGATATGTCTGGTACCAGTGTGTATTTATTTAGCTTTTATATTTAATACTGAAGAATAAGCAGTTGAGGACCTTGCAACAAGTTTTTGAGGGCAATGGCCAGGTAGTCATGTAGACAAACAGTTTATACCTCTTCAGCCCTTCATAGCATATCATGTAGTGATCTCAACTTTTAATCTTGAAGTGGATTTGTGTACAAAGCATCTAATTGTTTATTCTGAATTTCAGGTCTGGCTTCATGCACCCTATGAACTTCATCTGTCATTATTTGAGCACTTCATAGAACTTCTCACTGAGTCCAGGTATGAGCGACTACCAGCCTAGTAATGAGACTTCCAGGACTAGGTAATACTTAGAGGATGCTCCAAGTTTAAACTGCCACCTCTTTTCTTTTGTTCTTCCAGTGAAGCAGCAAAGAATGCTAAGTTAATGAGGGAATTCCAGCTCATCCCAAGACTGCTCTTGACTCTTCGAGATATGTCTCTGTCCCAGCCTACCATTGCTGCCATCAGCAACGTGCTGAGCTTTCTGCTTCAAGGCTTCCCTAGCAGCTATGACTTACTCAGGTAGCCCACATGTGGGATAATCTGGCTTTTGTGGCTTTATTATGTTGGTGATCAAAAAGACATAGTGGCAATACAGCTGTTGAGTAAGTGACATGAACTGTCATGGACTGACGTTGTCCCTCTTAAGAATTAATGAAACTAGACATAGGTAATAATTTTGTTATTGCCTTGATTTGCATATTAAACTCAGCTTGTACCTAAAGAGGTATGACTGAACAACTGAACTGACTTAACTATCTGCAGACAAACAGCAGAAGTGCTATAGTGCAGCTCCTGTATTCATGTGAAGCACCCAGAACTTTCCTTAAATACCACTGAATATTGCATAAGATGGACTATAACAATACTTCTGGTTACAGTGCAGCTTTGATGACTTTCCCAGATGAAAGGCTTAGTTCAAAGGCTTTTTTCTTAACCACTGTGTAGAAAAATATTTAAGACTGTCAGCTGTAGTACTGGTAATTCTGATGGATGGAAGTTAGATCCTTCTTTGTGATTCACGTGCACAGGAGTATTTGAAATGCTTTAAAATGCATTCAACTCCTTGCCCCTGTACTCAGCATTGGTGAGGCTGCACCTCAAGTGCTGGGTCCAGTTCTGGGCTCCTCACCATCAGAAGGACATGGAGGTCCTGGAGCGAGTCCAGAGAAGGGCAACCAGGCTGGGGAAGGGGCTGGAGGGCAAATCCTCTGAGGAGCAGCTGAGGGAGCTGGGGGTGTTGAGCCTGGAGAAGAGGAGGCTGAGGGGAGACCTTCTCCCCACCTCCCCTGCCCTGCCAGGAGGGTGCAGAGAGGTGGGCGAGGGTCTCTTCAGCCAGGGGACAGGAGATGGGACGAGGGGCAATGGGCTCAAGCTGGGCCAGGGCAGGGTCAGCTCAGCTGGGAGGGCAAAGTTCTTCCCTGGCAGAGTTGTGGGGCTGTGGCACAGGCTGCCCAGGGAGGGGGCTGAGTCCCCACCCCTGGGGGTGTTTAACAGAGGGGAGATGAGGTGCTCAGGGATATGGTTTAGCACAGGACAGGGATGGTTGGACTTGATGATCTTAAAGGGCTTTTCCAACCTTGTGAGTCTGTGAAATCTGAATTTGCTGTTTCATTATAATGCCAAAGGATAAAATATTACAGGGATTTGGGAGTTCCTTGCATACAAGTGGTCATGGTTTCAGCTTCTCACCTGAAGTAGAATTAAAGGTGTCAGAACCATCAACCCATATTTGCTTTAATTAAGCAGGGCAAAAATTCAGTTCAAGAATAAACCCATTGATGTTATGCTCAGATGGTTAAGGAACAGCTTGTAGGATGCCTTGTCTGAGTGTTTGGTGTTCCTGGACATAAAAATGAAATGCATTGTATGACTTGGGAGAAGTTTTACCAGCTAGGGACCATTTTGGGTTAGTTCCAGAGGAAAGATGAATCTAATGCATCTCTTTGGAGTAGCACATCATCATCTTGTGTTAGAAAACCATGACCTTGTGTTACATCACCTCAAGCTGCAGGCAGAAACCTTACACTAGAGTCAAGCAATCACTGACTTTGATGTAATATTTATTCAGCTGTAATGGTTTGAGAACAATATTTTGTTCTGCTTTCTTTAGCTTCTGATGTTCCTTCTACTAGAATTTGCTGGTTATCTCCCAGTTTCCTTTCTCTGGTGTTTTCAGAGTCCCTTTCCTGCTGACTTGTCTGCAAAGATGCTGTTAATTACCATGCATTAATTTGATTAGTAACGTTAGGTGGAGGCTGTTTCCCTCAATCTTCAGATGTGAGAAAGCTGATGTTCTTGTGTTAGTTTATGGCTTGATATTTAAGGTGAATTATTGGTAGATGACAGCACATCTGTCACACCAATGAATGATGGTTTTTCTGTGTACATCAAGGTTTGGACAGTTCATCTCATCCACTCTCCCCACCTTTGCAGTCTGTGAGAAGTTTGTGATCATGGAAATAAACAATGAAGAAAAGCTTGACAGTGGTAAGTGATGGCAGGGCTGGGAGCCAGTAGGAGAGAAATACTTCCTTAAATCTGTCCTTAAACATTGAAGATGTGGAAAGAACAGCATTAGCAGTGCTGTAATTTTGTTAGGACCTACCTGCCCATCGTGGTACTTGAGTTCTCAGGATTGTGTGCAAAGCAGCACAAACCCCATGTGCTCTTCTTTTATTTTCCTTCATTTAACTCTGCATGGTTTTGTTGTTTCCTCTGCTTGCTCCTTCAAAGGAGCTGTGTGTCTCTGCTGCTTTGTGGGCAGAGGAAAGCAAAGAACTGATTATTGGGTGCATCTGCCCTCCAGGCATGGATGCAGTGAAAGAATTAGCTAAGACAGCCTCATTATTTCTTCTTTAGGCCAAAAAAAGTTGGTTTTACTGTCCTTCAAGAATGCTTATATTCTTTTAAGACTATTTCTACCCTTACTTTCCTAAAGAAAGAAGGCTTATGCAGTTCCATTTTTATTCAGTCTCCCTGAAGAGAAGTGTTTTAGCCCCACAGTGGTTGTCACCCAAACACCTGGAAGGGAGTACCCAGAGATCCTGTGTTTCTGCACCTCCTGGGAATGTACTGGTACCCAGGGACAAGTGAGGGAGAGGTGTTTTGGCTTTACAGTTAGCTTTATTGGTCTGGTTTCCCACATAGCAAGGGTTAGGCAGTCTGCACATTGATTATTATCCCCTGGGCCTCTCCTGTTCCTTGTGAATGCTTTTTGCAGTCTCAAAGGTAATTAATTCAGGCTTTTTAGTGGAAAAGAGAGAGGGGGAATTGGAGTGAGATCCAGATTGGTGTCCTCACTACAGGCCAGGTGTGGTTTTTCCCTAGGCTAACCACAGCCTGAGCTGCTTTTTGCCTCCTTGAAGGAACTGTAGATCCTTGGGGAAAAATTCAGCCTGTGGCAGGAATGGAGACACAAGTACTTGAGGCAAAGGCCATGAGATCTTTAGGTTGCAGGTCTTCACCAGCAGAACTGTATTTCTGCCATAGAAGATGCTTTCTGTTCCTGTCACATCCAGAAAACCTTGGCCCAAAAGGTTTATCTGTCTTCATTTTTGCATATATCAACTTAAGTTGTGATTTTTTAAAACTTTTTTTCTTTTAAATCATGGAAACAAGTGGTCCTCCTCCTTTGCTAGCATAAGGGGGGGTTGGCAGAACAATTGTGATGCTAGCCCTGAGCTGCATGTATTGCTGTGTTTTGCAGTAAGTGTGTTCATCAGCTGATGATGAGTTTAGAAACCCACTGAAGAAAAAGGAAACTGATTTTTCTCCCCATTTCTGAGATTTGGAGAGAGTTGGGAAGCATCTTTTTTTTCCACATATGTGTGTATATATATATATATATATATATGAGGGAATAGCATCCACCCTCAGCAAGTATGACGATGATACAAAGCTGGGAAGGGTGCCGTCCAGAGAGACCTGGCCAGGCTGGAGAGCTGGGCAGGGAGAGACCTCATGAAACTCAACAAGAGCAAGTGGAGAGTCTGGCACCTGGGGAGGAATAACTGTCTGTATCAGGACAGGCTGGGGGTGACCTGCTGGAGAGGAGCTCTGTGGAGAAGGACCTGGGGGTGCTGGTGGGTGACAGGGTGGCCATGAGCCAGCAGTGTGCACTGGGGGCTGAGAGAGACAATGGGATCCTGGGGGGCATCAGGAGGAGTGTGGCCAGCAGGTCACAGGAGGGGATCCTCCCCCTCTGCTCTGCCCTGGTCAGGCCCCACCTGGAGTGTTGTGTCCAGTTCTGGGCTCCCTGGGATAAAAAAGCCAGGGATCTCCTGGAGAGAGTCCAGAGAAGGGCTACGGAGATGATTAGGGGCCTGGAGCATCTCCTCTGTGAGGACAGGCTGAGTGAGCTGGGGCTGTTCAGCCTGGAGAGAAGAAGACTTAGGGGGGACCTAATTAGTGTTTATAAATATCTTAGGCATGGGATGCAGGGGGAATTGGCCAGCCCCTTTTCAGTGTCTGTGGGGACAGGACAAGGGGCAATGGCTGCAAACTGGAGCACAGGAAGTTCTGCACCAACATGGGGAAGAACTTTTCCCCAGTGAGGGTGAGGGAGCCCTGGGACAGGCTGCCCAGGGAGGTGGTGGAGTCTCCTTCTCTGGAGAGAGTCAAGTCTCATCTGGATGCCTATCTGTGCAATATGAGCTGGGAGCTGCTTTGGCAGCTCAGGGGGTTGGACCCCATGAGCTCTCGAGGTCCCTTCCAACCCCTGCGAGTCTGGGATTCTGTGAGATATATATATATATATATATATATGCATATAGCAGCCTACCTCCAGCATGGCTTTCTCACAACTGCAGTAGAATCAGCTTGCATTCACTTTATAGATGGAGTTTATGAACAGCCTTTAAAATGTCTGAGTCCCAAAAGCCTCATTTTGTCCTTTTTTTCTTGTAATGTTTAGGAACAGAGGATGATTTTGGAGGACTTGTTTCAGCTAATCTTATCCTGCTGCGCAACAGGCTTTTAGATATCCTTCTGAAGCTTCTCTATACATCTAAAGAGAAGACAACTGTTAATCTGCAGTAAGTACAACAAAACCTTGAGGTAGAACAAGGGCATAATTTTTTATTTTAAGGGGGAGAATTATACAGCAATGCAATATATTGCAACTCACTGTTGAATTGCTTAATTTTTCACCTCTGAGTTGCATCATTTTATAGGAACTATTGGATGGTTTATGCAGATGTCACTGAATTAGCTTGGAGTGTGTAGAACAGGAATGGAAAGCATTAAAGCATTTGTTTTTAAAGACTGTGATTGACAGCATTAGTAGAAACTTAGGCTTCATGTTAGGAACAGCAGAAGGAAATATTAGAAGAAAAAAACATAAGAGATTTGAGGGGAGATTGCTTGTTTCTTGCTGTCAACTTCATGGAAGAAAACCAGGATGTGTAAAATCATTAATTTAAAACTTTGAGGGAAAGAGGATCACAAGTGAGTAGGATGTAGTAGGAGCAAATGTGGATGTCTGGCTGCTTTGATTTATCCAGAGAGCTGGTTCTTTAATGTTCTGCTCTCCTTAAATACTTCTTGGTGCTGGTTTCTCATAACTTTATGCACAGCTATAGAGAAAACAAAACCTGTTGAAAGAGAAAACTTGGGTTTCTAGAGGAGAGATTACATTTCTTCAGTAGGAGTTATCAGTCATTGACCCTGGAATGCCCCTTAGTTCCTTCAAATTGCATGTGAGGGAACATGATGGTTTAAAGAAAGGCTGGAGTCATGTGGTGAGCAGGAGAAGAGACTTTGTAACAGTGTCAACTCAAACCTTGATCAAATAAAACTTCCCAGGAGAGGTTGTGTTGGCTCTGTTGGAGGAGGCATGTTGTGGATAGATGGCATATGTAGATTATGGTAGGAATTGAGTGTTGGTTGACATGCAACTCAAACCAGTTTGAGCTTTTCAGCAATACTGCTTTGGAAAAAAAAGAGTGGGGGTGGGGGAAAAAACTATACTCAAATATTTCCAAGCAGTTCTTCCCTCAATAAAAATAAAAACACCACACCAAACAGCAATTTTAAATATCATTTTACTTTAAAAGGCTCATGAAAACCCTATACCTATGGGTGGCTCACCAAAAGGTATTTGGAAATTAGCAGCTGTGGACAAACTTTTCCAGTTCAGCATCACACATTGGTTCTTAAAAGCAGCAATTGGAGAAGTCTCCTGCAAAGGAATAGTTCTAGGAGCTGTCTTTGGCCTTGCCCTTCTGCTAAACAAATAGACTCTACATCTTCAATTTAAGAAGATTTGGTGTACAGTGTGTCTTGTGTTGCAAACTTAGCCAAGAATTCAGTTAACTCTTCCACAGATCTGAATTATCTCTGACCTTGAAGTGTGCCTTGTAGTGGACACTGATTTTTGGTATCCAGTAGAAAACTAAATATTGTATTATTTTTTTTTCCCCTCCTTCTCTCCCTTTAATTAGGGCTTGTGAAGAACTGGTCAAGACACTGGGTTTTGATTGGATTATGATGTTTATGGAGGAACATCTCCACTCCACCACAGTCACAGCAGCCATGCGAATCCTGGTCGTCCTGTTGAGTAACCAGTCCATCCTTATCAAGTTTAAGGAGGGGCTCAGTGGTGGAGGCTGGCTCGACCAGACAGACTCAGTCTTGACCAACAAGATTGGTACTGTGCTAGGTATGGCCTCTCAGCACCCTTGTGACCAGAAGGATTGTGTGGGAGAGTGTATGCATGTGTGTTGAGGCAAGGGTTGTTAGACACCATCCAGCAGATGTATCTTCTTGTTCCTGTTGTCTGTGCTACAATCAGATGTCTCTGAGCTTTGTGTGCAGATATTCAAGACACCAACCTGAGAAACCTGTCCTAGGGACCCTGCTTTGGCAGGGGGTTGGACCTGATGATCTCAGGAGGTCCCTTCCAACCCCTACAGTTCTGTGATTCTGTGTTTCTTACAACTAAGAGTAAAATTTCCTAGGCAGAAGGGAGCAGTTTGACAAAGCTGCCCTCCAGTTGACATTGTTTTGTTGTAGCTCAGTGTTACCTCACCATTCACCACAAAGCTTTGGTAGCTGGTTTTCTCTTACCATCATGATAAGGGTAAGTATGTCCTGTGGGTAGGCACATCTGGGCTAGATGCAAAGGATGTGTAGCATTTCAAGGCCAGGTTGGCTGGGGCCCTGGGCAACCTTGTGTAGCTCCAGGCCTGGAGGTTGGTGTCCCTGCCTGTGGCAGGGGGGTTGGAGCTCTGTGCTCCTTGGGGTCCCCTCCAACCCAGACCAGTCTGGGATTCTATGATCACACCTTATGTGTACAGCTAATAAAGAGTAAGCAAAATTCCTTTCTCTCCTTTAGAGCATCAGGTGGTGTTATACTTTGTCTAGGGAGTTCTGTGCCAGTTAGATTTACCAGTTTGGATTTTTGCTATCTTTGGAATATCTGTGTTCATGGTGCTATCTCAGCCTTTTCTTCCTTTCCCTCTCCTCCATTCTGCATGCTTGTGCTCTCTCACATTAAAGACTTTATTTGCAGGTTCTTAAAGCCTCTTTCATCCAGGTTGAGACCTTTCTCTTACCCATGTGTAAGGCTTTAGTGCTACAGGACCCATTCTGAGCATCTCTGACCTGTTTGACATGCATCTCCAAATGTCAGGTGTCAGTTTTGTGTAGACAGGTGTGGTGCTGATGTCCCATGGACTTTTGAGGGGTATTTTTAGTCAAAATAAGATAGTGCTTTTCCAGATGAGTGCCCATTCAGCTCTGTGATGCAAAGCCACTGACATTCAATAGGTTTGCTCTTCAATAGCTCTACTCTTCCATGAGCTTGAGTAGACTTTATATCAGGGCAGTGGTTTCAATAGTACTTTCAACTTAACTGTGCCTACAAATGGCTGTACAAGGAGCTGCCTCTCTGTGTTGTGACAGTATGTCCTCTGTTTCCATGCTAAAAGATTTTTCTCAGTTGGCTTATTACCAACTTACTTCAGAAAGAGAAATGAAAATAGAAAGTCCATGTTTTCCCCTGCTTTGTCTCTTTGAAATCCATCAAAGTATCTTTATGTTCTCTTGCTATTTTTTCCATAAATAGAACTGCCTTTTAAGTTGTCTACTTGCAGTGGTGTCCCTTAACACACCCCTCAGGTTATTCAACAAGGAACAAATGTAGGATGGTTCTTTGCATTATAAATAAATTAGGAAGGTTAAGGAAAACATTTTTCTGAAACCATATGCCATGTGCAAACATTTATTGCTGATCTGGCACCTGTTGTTTGGCTCATTCTGCTCAAGGTCCTGTATTTTATTGAAGAAACAGTTTTTGTAGATGCCTTAAAATTTGAAAACCATTTATGTCTTAGGGTGTTGCCCATTGTTTATTCAATATCCACTTTAAATATCCAATAACACAAAGGTTTTCTTCACTCACCAAGCCTTTTTCAGTAAGATTTTGATCTACAATGATATTTGGGGATGAGTTGTAGAGTTTTGCTAGTTTTCTTCTTATAGCATCACTTTAATTGACTCCAAGCTAGATTGTGACCAGAAGGATATTCTTAAACTTGTGTCTCATCAAATAATAGTGACAGATTATCTACATTTCACACTTTAAGTCCTTTTTCTTGGAGATTACTGATGGAATTCACAGAATCCCAAGGTTGGAAAAGACCTTTAAGATCATTGAGTCCAACCATTCCCATCCTATGCTAAACCATATCCCTGAGCACCTCATCTACCCTTTTTTAAAACACATCCAGGGATGGGGACACAACCACCTTCATGCAACTTCATAGCAAAGATTTCATGAAGTCTTTTTCTTGGTAGATGTTTTCCATTTCAAAAGTCAGAGCCTCAGAAAAGCAACCTCCTCTCTGGTGGTGTCACAGCAACGGCTCGCTGTCTGGGCTGATGCAGGGACTGAGCTGTCTTCCTGCCTCTTTCCCCACTTGCAAATAAGCACATCTGCCATCCCAGTCTATTTTTAGTGTTTTTAACAGGAAAATGAAATACCTGGGTAGAAGTAGGGTCACCAAAGGGGAGTTCAGTGCCTCTGGCAGCACTCACAATAAAATCAGAGCATTAAATGCTTCATACCGACTGATTAATCAGTAACAGAACAGCTGAAAAAAGATAACAAGGTGCCCCTGAGACATTTTTGAAAGCAAATTGATATGCCAGAAGGATGGGATGTCATTCAGAGGGACCTGGACAAGGTGGAGAAGTGGGCCCCATGTGAACCTCATGAGGTTCAACAAGGCCAAGTGCAGGGTCCTGCACCTGGGTCAGACTGATCCTTGTCATCAGTACAGGCTGGGAGATGATGTGCTAGAGAGCAGCCCTGCAGAGAAGGACCTGGGGGTGCTGGTGGATGAGAAGCTCCACATGAGCTGATGATGTGTGCTTGCAGCCCTGAAGGCCAGTTGTATCCTGGGCTGCATGAAAAGGAGCATGGCCAGCAGGTCAGGGAGGGGATTCTGCCCCTCTACTCTGCTCTTGTGAGGCCCAACCTGCATTGCTGTGTCCAGTTCTGGAGTCCCCAACACAAGGTGGACATGGAACTGTTGGAATGGGTCCAGAGGAGGACCATGAAGATGACCAGAGGGCTGGAGCACCTCTGCTGTGAAGACAGGCTGAGAGAGTTGGGCTTGTTCAGCCTGGAGAAGAGAAGGCTCCAGGGAGACCTTATAGCAGCCTTCCAGTCCCTGAAGGGGCTACAAGAAGCTGGGGAGGGAGTTTTTAGAAGGGCCTGGAGTGATAGGATAAGGGGGATGGTTTTAAATTGGAAGGGGGTAGATTTAGATTGGATATTAGGAATTCTTCCCTCTGAGGGTGGTGAGGCCCTGGCACAGGGTGCCCAGGGAGGTGGTGGCTGCCCCATCCCTGGCAGGGTTCAAGGCCGGGTTGGATGAGGCCTTGAGCAGCCTGGGCTGGTGAGGGTGTCCCTGCCCATGGCAGGGGGTTGGGACTGGATGATCTTTGAGGTCCCTTCCAGCCCAAATCATTCTACTATTCTCTGATTCAAATTAGCTGCCCACCAACTTAAATGGACACGGGCCTGCTGCTTAGTGATACAGATCTGCAGATATGAGGTGATGTTTCCCGCCATTTTTTCCAGAAGCTTGGGAGGTTTAACAGCCTGAAACTACCGTCACAGTCAGGCCACAGCTCAGTGTGTGTGTGTGCAGGTGCATTGCACAGTCTGTGTGGAGCAGTGTGATCTATATGGTAGTGGAAGGCAATAATTTCCTCCTTTTATTGATTAAAAAAATTAGCTGTCTGGAGCTGATTTGCATAATAAGTGTGTGATCGAATGCATGCATTCCTTTAGTACAGCTTTATTTCTGAGGCTACTCTCTTGAGTTCACTATATTTGAGTCAGAGTGAGCTTGACCCATTAACACTGATGACTTTTTGGGTTTGTTTTCTTCATTTTAGGGTTCAATGTTGGGAGGAGTGCTGGTGGCAGATCCACGGTCCGGGAGATTAACCGTGACGCTTGTCACTTCCCAGGTTTTCCTGTTCTTCAATCCCTTCTCCCAAAGCACACCAATGTACCTGCACTCTATTTCCTCCTCATGGCCCTTTTCCTCCAGCAACCAGTCACTGAACTGCCTGAAAACCTGCAGGTCAGTGCACCTGTCATCAGCAGCCGATGTAATCGGGGTGGCCAGGTAGGGATTATCTAGTAAGATGTAAATGTCATTGTGTCTGTCCTGAAAGAAAAGAATGGATTAACATGGCCCTCTGCCTCCTCCTGTGCTGCTGACTCAGAGTCACAGTGTGGTGGTCAGTGCTGAGCTGTTTGGGGAGGGGGACATGAGGTGCTGTGGCAGGGCGTGAAAACCAGCCTGTTATGAAATTTGGCCAACCTCTTTTCAGTGGTCTGTGGGGACAGGGCAAGGGGAAATGGCCTCAAGTTGCAAGTTCTGCACCAATATGTAGAACTTCTTCCTGGTGAGGGAGCCCTGGGACAGGCTGCCCAGGGGGGTGTGGAGTCTCCTTCTCTGGAGAGATTCCAGCCCCGTCTGGACACAGACGTGTGCGCCCTGTCCTAGTGACCCTGCTTTGGCAGGGGGTTGGACCCCATGGGCTCTGGAGGGCCCTTCCAACCCCTATGAGTCTGGGATTCTGTGATAAGCAGCACAGTGCAGGGGCCTTGGGAGAGAAGCTCAACTCTTACTAACTGGACTCACAGTGTTGGAAGCTCCAGTGCTGTTTTTCAGGAGCGTGCTAAGGAACTTCTGATGTAGATGGGGGAGGAATCACTCTGTGATTCAGTGACATAGCAGGTGCTGCTGTTGTTCTCATATGTTTTTGGGGTCAAATGAGAAGCAGATCACTGGTTCGAGTTGGCACAGTGTGGGTGTTGAAGGGGACATAACTTTTTGCTTGTTGGGTTTGGAGGGGGTGTTTATGGGGAGTTGCTGTGTTAAGGAGAAAAACCAAGGTAGCTCTTACTGCAGAAGCTTTCAAAACTCTTCAGGTGTTGTATGGAGATATCTCAGTTGTTATTAGAAAACATTTTATTTCTGTTCTTATTCTGAACAGAATCTGTGTATGTAAAGAAGAAAATGAGTAGGTGGTGTGTGGCCTACAACAGTCATAGGAAGCCTTAGCATGGTGCTTTATGGAGAAAAGCCATGCTGGGGATAGACAAGGTGCCTCTTTAGAGTGGATGTAGTGCTAACATTTATTTATCAGTGGGAACTGGGGTAACAATTCCACACCAGGAAGCCTTCTGCTGCCTGTTTTCTGGAGGGGAATGCTTGACAGCACGTTCAGCGCTGTGCTGCAGTGACGTTAAGAGGCATGAGGTCAGCTCCTGCATGCAGAGCTGAAGTACAGCATTGTTAAATTGAAGCTAAATTCCAACCACTTCAAAGTATTTAACAGTATTTACCCCCTTAATTCTAGGGGTTGGGCCCATTTTCCTTTTGTTATTTTTAAATTTTTGGATTTGCTGGAAAATGCAGCTTGGTTGGTTTGGTTTGGGGGGTTTTTGGGAGGTTGTGGTGGGTTTTGGTTTTTCCTGTGGGATTCTATGTGGGCTTTAGATGTGAAATAAACTGAAGTGGTTGTGCAACACTTGCCTCTTCTTGTTTCAGATCCCTTAAGTAGTTATTAATGTTTATCAATAGCTGAAGGGTGACACACGGGGACATGGGCAGCCTCTTCTCAGTGTCTGTGGGGACAGGACAAGGGGCCATGGCCTCAAGTTGGAGCAGGGGAAGTTCCACCCCAATGTGGGGCAGAACTTCTTCCCAGTGAGGGTGAGGGAGCCCTGGGACAGGCTGCCCAGGGGGTGTGGAGTCTCCTTCTCTGGAAGGATTCCAGCCCTGACCTGTCCTAGGGACCCTGCTTTGGCAGGGGGTTGGACCCCATGGGCTCTGGAGGGCCCTTCCCACCCCTCTGAGTCTGTGATTCTGTACTTTAAGAAGGTGAGAGCTGGAGTTACATTTACCTATGGTTAGACTCCTCTTCAGTGGCACATAACCTTTGTATGAAGCTTTTGGGGATAAAATCTGGAGGATGTGAAACATTTTAGTTACCACCAAATAAGCATTTTTAGGTGTAACAAAAAGCAGTATCGTGTTGCACAGGAGCAAAGGGATGATTTCATGTCTCTTCTTCTCTTTCACCTCCTACAGTTTGATTTAGACTCTATTTGGACCTTCATATTTGGAGTTCCTGCCTCCTGTGGCACTGTTACATCTTCAATACACAGCGTTTGCACAGAAGCTGCCTTCTTGTTGCTGGGAATGCTGAGGAGCATGCTGAATTCTGTAAGCATTAACAAAATCCTTGCTTGTATCTGAATATACAGAATTGGCCAAATTTGCCATGTGGTCAGAAGCCAAATTAGAAGAGTTGGGGTTCTTTTAGTGTGGTGATAGACCTGGGAGTGAGTTAGGCTAATAAAACTTGGGTGAAAGCCTTTGTTGTCAGTGGGTTATTCTGGTTTGCTTTATTTTTTTCCCCAGTGTCTGTAGAAATATTAGTGGCCAGAAAATTAACACTGCTTTTTGGTGGCCCTGCCCTGTGGCAGTGGGGTTGGAACTCTAATGATCCTTGGGGTCCCTTCCAACCCAGACCATTCTATGATTTTTCACAAAAAGGCTGGGCTTTGTGTTTTGCTGCAATTAAAAAGAGAAAGCAGAAGGATAAAATGCCCTTGGCAGAGATAATTGAATTTCTTTCCTGATTAACATCATGGGGGGATGTTTGAGACTTTCTATCCCATCTGCTCAGAGCTGTGTGAGATGCAGATTTTGTGCAGGAACCTTCCACATGCAGAGAAGTCCCCTGACTATTAATAGCCCCATGCTGGAGGAAGTGATTTTACTGCCAGAAAACTGTGTTATCTTCTCATCTCTGAATCTACTTGTCAAGAGTAGTGAGCGTTGGTTTCTCAGTGGGAATATTTTGCATTTCCTTAGAGCCAGAGTGTGTTATCAGCTGAAAATTCTCTCTGGGAATGTTTGAAAAGCAGCACCTGTTTGGTCATGACTTGTTTGCTATCTGCAGAGCATTGCTTTCATGTCCCTCCCATGTTATATTCAGAAGTGGCTTCTGGTCACGTGTCTTGGTTATGTGTTTGTGTCCTGCTGTGGCACACATGCCCTGTTGTCACATGTTCTGTCTCTTGCTGGTGATCTGCTCTGTGATGTGTTTGGTCCTCACCTATTTGGACAGGTTTGTGACATGCTTATGAGATATGCTGGCTGTTGCCTTGCTTTCTTGTGCTGTGTCATCAGGTGGATGTTCACATGTGCCACCACCTTTTGAGTTGACATGAGTGAGGTCACATTTACCAGCACGTTTTGCATCCTTACATGTTAGGGCCTGTGCTTTCCCTTATGGCTGGTCATGTGTGCAGTCAGTCTCCTGTTTGTGACATGCTGGAACACAGGCTCAGGCCTAGGCTGCTGTCATTGCTACTCCTGTGGCTTTATCACATGTTCAGCCATGGATCTGACTACAGTCCACCACATGGTTGCAACTTGTTCCAGCCTGTTTTATTGTGACATGTCCTGTTGTAACGTTTGCCTGTTCAGCTACATGTTTCTCATGCATTTATGGTGTGGTGACATGGCAGCTGGGTTTCCAGAACCATGTTTCTGATGGCTTGGACACATGTTCTCTTACCACATGTTCTGTTGACACCTGTTGCAGGCCCATGGTTTGGACATGAGATTTATGCTTTTTTAGAAGTTGGTGGCTTCTTTGGTTGTCACACATTGTGGAGGCAAGATATTGGTCAGGTGCTTGTTGTGTGGTGTTCTGTCACCCTTAAGCTGAAAGAGGGTGGGTTTAGATTAGATGTTAGGAAGATACTCTTTACTAGGAGGGTGGGGGGGTCCTGCCACAGGGTGCCCAGAGAAGCTGGGGCTGCCCCAGGATCCCTGGCAGGGCTCAAGGATGGGTTGGATGGGGCTTTGGGCATCCTAGGTTGGTGGAGGGTGTCCCTGCCTGTGGCAGGGGGGTGGAGCTAGATGGGCTTTGAGGTCCCTTCCAACCCAAACTATTCTAGGACTCTATGTGCTACAACGTATTTCTATCACTTGTTCGATCAGGCATTAGGTCACATGTTCAGTCACTGTATCTTCAGTCATGTGTTCTGACAGGTGCTCTGACACACTTTTGGTGTGTTCTGGATGTGTTTTTCATACTTGGTCATGTGCCTGGCCACATGTTCAGTCACTTATTATCTTGTGACAAATGCTTTTCACAAGTGCTTGGTTGACCACATTTGGCCTCACCTTTGATTTACCTAGAGAAGAGAAGGCTGTGGGGGGACCTCATCGCAGCCTGCCAGTCCCTGAAGGGAGCAGAGACACAGGAGGGGAATCAGCTTGTTAAAGGGCAGAGACTGGCAGGACAAGGGGGATGGGTTGAAGCCAAAGGAGGGGAGGTTTATGTTAGATATTAGGGGGAAATTTTTTACAGAGAGAGTGGTGAGGGGCTGGAAGGGGCTGCCCAGAGAAGTAGTGGGTGCCCCGTNTTCCAACCCAGACCAGTCTGGGATTCCATGTGTCAGTCACGTGTCACTGCACATTTGACAATATGTTTATTTGACCCTGCAGCTCCTGTTCCTTCATCTCCTTTGTGAAATAAGCTTGGGTCAGTCAGTGCCCTCTGTGCTAACATGCCTTTGTTTTCCCACCCCAGCCCTGGCAGTCAGAGGAAGAAGGCTCTTGGCTTCGGGAGTATCCAGTCACCTTGATGCAGTTCTTCCGCTACCTGTACCACAACGTGCCAGACCTCATTTCACTGTGGATGAGTCCAGAGTTCCTGTGTGCCCTGGCAGCAACAGTGTTTCCTTTCAACATACGACCTTACTCTGAGATGGTAGGAAATTCAACTAGTTATCTGAGGGTTTTTCCCCCCCCCTTAGTGTTACTTCTGAGGATTTATCAATTCAGTCATGCAGAGATACATCTCTACCTACCCTGCAGTAAGAGATCCCTGTAAAGGCTGGGGCTGGATGTTTTGTACTTGAGTTTTGGAACTCTGTGTTCAACTGAAGGGCAGTTCCTGTGCAGTGACATCTAAAAATGCCTTTTTGAGTGGACTGTTATTTTCACTCATGTGAACATTGTTAGCTCAGATTGATAGAAGCTGGAGAGACTGAGTCAGCCTATGCTTTCAGCCCTCTGCTCTGGAGGATGTGATAAAAAGCTAAAAATTCTTTTTCCTCCCACTTTCCATTTCTTCTTTTGTGGCTTAACCACAAAACTCTGCTCTTGTGTTCCATGGAACTACAGAGTTCAAGCCAGGAGAGGGTGTGAATTCAACTCTGCTTGCATTGCTCAAAGTATTCTCTGAGCTTAGTTGCATTTACCAGTGATACTATTTCTAGAACATGAATGGAAACAAACAGGTATCATTAGCTAACATCTAAAAGTAATTTCACTAAAAACATGGAAGGGGAGCTGTGCTACAGGTAGGCAGATGCTAGAACTGGGGAGGGTGCTTGGGGAAATACTGGTGGCATGCTATCATTCTGTTATGAAAGTGGGAGATTGGTCTTTCAAGGGACTCAGCTGATGAGTCTCTGCTTTACCTGGTAATGCTGATTTGGCATTCACCTGTATGGGGTTATTAGAGGAGCCTTGGGTCTCTGCACAGGTTTTACTTCAGCTGCTTAGGTCCCTTGAAATTTGTGTAGCTGCCTGACACAGGGGTTGGACTTGATGATCCTTTGAGGTCCCTTCCCACCCCTACAATTCTGTGACCCCTTGAGCTCTCCTGACTCCAAACTGGTTGACTTCTCCAGCATTTCCCTCTGTCCAGATGAGTAGAACTAATCAATCCCTTGTGAAATGTATCAATAACAGCCAGGGTCCTGCAACAAAACACTATAACCCAAATTCATCCTTGAGAGGAAATTCTTAATGGATCTTTCAGCCTTTCTGGGATTGCCCTTAAAACCAGAAAGAGTAGAGTACACATTTGGGCTTCCCTTAATTTCTTGGGAAAACTCACCTACTGATGCAAAACATTTGGTTACTTCACATGTAAGTTGCTGATGTGATGGGCCTGTTGAGGGAAATCATTCTCTCCTCTTGCATTTGGAGGTGGGAGCTATATAAAGAGATAACCCCAGTCTGATGAAGGTATATTAAACAGAGTTTGGAGTTGCTTTTTTGTTTTCTGTCTTGTAAGCTTAATAGCCTTTTTTAATTTGCCTTTTGGCTTGCTTTTCTCCACCATGCTGATCTCTTAACGTGCTGCTTTTCACAGGTCACTGATCTTGATGATGAAGTTGGGTCCCCAGCTGAAGAGTTTAAAGCCTTTGCAGCTGATTCTGGCATGAACAGGAGCCAGTCTGAATACTGCAATGTTGGCACCAAGACATACCTAACCAACCATCCTGCCAAGAAGTTTGTGTTTGATTTCATGCGTGTGCTGATAATTGATAACCTATGTCTCACTCCAGCCAGCAAACAGACTCCACTGGTAGATCTTCTGCTGGAGGTAGGGGTTCTTTTGGGTTTTGGAGGGGTTTGGGGTTTTATTAGGTCAACTTATTTGCCACTTTGTTCCCTAAAATGCTTTCCTCTAATTTACCTTTCAGAGTTAGAGGAGTGATGACCTGGGATTCTGTAGAATCCTGAGTTGTGAAAAGGGAGAGAGTTAAAAAAAAAGCAGTAGTACCTTGCTTGCTGGTCTCTTAACAGCTTGGAAGACCTAAGAAAGCAAATGCAAAGGGTTTAGCTCAGCCTCCCACTGAGAATGTCTCCTGGACTTCTCCCCCAGACTTAGTGTCCCCCCCCAGCATTTGTGTATAGTGGTGACCATCTCAGGTACTTGAGCTGACAGTTTCCATGTTGGCTACCTGGCTTTTTCTTGCTCTGTTTTGTTCTCCACTCCACAGGCCTACTACAGCTTCTCTTTGTGGGATTCTTGACTTTCATGTGGCCAGTCAGATGGCTCCCTTAGTTCCTGAGCAGGCAGTGTCAATGTTTTATCTCCATTTTGTCCTCACTTCAGAGCAGCAATAATCTTATTTTGGCATCTTAGCCAATACCTCCTCTTCTCTGGAAGCACAAATAGTGGATCACAACACTTAGATGCTCAACAGCACAGCACAAGAAATCATAGCTTTCTTCAAGCTTCATTTTTGTGGAGTGGGAGTCATTTGTGAAATTTTAAAAGCTAGGTTTCCTGCTTTTAAATAGGAATAGTACCTCCTCTGTAGGCTCCATATAGCCAGTGTATACTCAACATGTATTCTTAAATCTTTAGGGAAAGGCAACATTTCTTCTCAAGGCAGAATTTTGAGAAGAAAAACGTAGCTCACAAGAGCTGAGGAAGGACAAATGCACTTAGAACACACTCCTCCTCCTTTTTCTTTCAGAGATACTCATTCTTTTACCATTGTTTTTCTTGCATCAGGCTTCCCCTGAAAGATCAACACGAACACAGCAGAAGGAGTTTCAGACCTACGTTTTGGATGGGGTGATGGACCACTTGCTTGCAGCTGATGTTTTATTGGGTAACATCACAAAGTTTAATTATCAATTGCTTGGTTTGAGCAAAAGCTTTTGATTATTTAATTTTCTCTTTATTAGTGTCCTGGGTTTTGTTACAATTTGATTGTTTTCAATTTCCCATGCAGCTCCAATTAAAAAGTGAGGGCTATACTTCAATATGATGGTTCAGGATCACAGGAGACCATGATGATGATTAGAGGGCTGGAGCATGTCTCCAGTGAAGACAGGCTGAGAGAGTTGGGCTTGTTCAGCCTGGGGAAGGGAAGGCTCCAGGGAGATCATATAGCAGCCTTCCAGTCCCTAAAGGGCCTACAGGAAGCTGGGGAGGGAGTTTTTAGAAGGGCCTGGAGTGATAGGATGAGGGGGAATGGGTTTAAATTGGAAGGGGGTAGATTTAGATTGGATATTAGGAAGAAATTCTTCCCTCTGAGGGTGGTGATGCCCTGGCACAGGGTGCCCAGGGAGGTGGTGGCTGCCCCCTCCCTGGAGGTGTTCAGGGATGGGTTGGATGGGGCCTTGAGCAGCCTGGGCTGGTGAGAGGTGTCCCTGCCCATGGCAGGAGGGTGGAACTTAATAATCTTTAAGGTCCCTTCCAGCCCTGACCATTCTAGGATTCTGTGATTTCTCCTGGTCTCTTCCAGCCCTCATCCCCTTTTTCTTGGTCTTTGTTGCTGTTGATTCATTCACTCACCAGCAAAGATCATTGTAGGGTTTAGCTTTTTTGACTGAGTCTTTTTTTCCTCTCTTACAAAACTTTGGAAAGCACAGGCTAGTGTGAATGTATTTGTGCAGATGTGGAGTTTTTTGATAAATGAAGAAAACTCTTGGGTGTTTTGTTACATAGGTGAAGATGCATCTCTGCCTATAACAAGTGGAGGAAGCTACCAAGTGCTGGTGAACAACGTGTTTTACTTTACACAGCGTGTGGTGGATAAGCTGTGGCAGGGCATGTTCAACAAAGAATCCAAACTTCTTGTGGACTTCATAATCCAGCTCATTGCACAGGTAACAGTCATCTTCTTTTAGCTTGCTTGAAAAAACATCTGTGCTGGTTATGTTAAAATCTATGGAGTGATGTCAGTAAGTACCTGATAGTCATCATAACAGGAGGAGGTGAACTTTCAATGTAGCACTGAGGAATCACTTTGTCACACATCTCCTGGAAGGTCCATAGTAAAGCTGTTAAAATTCTGCTCAGGAAAATTTAAGTAGTGTTGTGTTAAACTAAAGGCAGTAGAAACGTTCACAGGGAAGGGTTAAAGTAATAGAGGCTGATATACGGTGTTGCATGATGTATAGAGCTCATGGTTCTGTGGTTGGTGTTGGCTCCTTTGGTATTACCTGTATGTGGATGACAGGTTGGCCATGAGCCAGCAGTGTGCCCCAGGGGCCAAGAAGGCCAATGGGATCTTGAGGCACATCAAAAGGAGTGTGGGCAGCAGGTCAAAGGAGGGGATCCTCCCCCTCTGCTCTGGCCTGGTCAGGCCCCACCTGGAGTGTTGTGTCCAGTTCTGGGCTCCCTGGGACAAACCAGCCAGGGATCTCCTGGAGAGAGTCCAGAGGAGCAACGAAGGGGATGAAGGGCCTGGAGCATCTCCCCTGCCAGGAAAGGCTGAGTGAGCTGGGGCTGTTCAGCCTGGAGAGAAGAGACTGAGAGGGGATCTGATCAATGGGGATCAATAGCTGAAGGGTGGCACACAGGGGGACATGGGCAGCCTCTTCTCAGTGTCTGTGGGGACAGGACAAGGGGCCATGGCCTCAAGTTGGAGCAGGGGAAGTTCCCCCCCAATCTAGGGAAGAACTTCTTCCTGGTGAGGGTGAGGGAGCCCTGGGACAGGCTGCCCAGGGGGTGTGGAGTCTCCTTCTCTGGAGAGACTCCAGCCCTGACCTGTCCTAGGGTCCCTGCTTTGGCAGGGGGTTGGACCCCATGGGCTCTGGAGGGCCCTTCCAACCCCTACGATTCTGGGATTCTGGGATCCACGTTAGATCAGCGTAGAAGTATGTTTTTCTTCCCCAGGCTGTGTCTCTCTACTGAGCTTTCCTGGCACTTTTTCTCATTGTGGAGTCCTTTAATATGGGGCAGTTGAGTAAAATCTGTTTTCAGATGAAATTTTTATAGAAATCCCACAAAATTATCAATGACATTTGCCTTGTGAGAATTTGGAGAAGCTTCCTAAAAGCCTTGATGTTTTCAGGAAGCTTCCTGATGCCTTTTTATTGGAGATTGTCTGAAGATGTTTACTCTTAGAAATCAGCAGTATCTTTATGGATGTTAAAACTCTGAAGGGTGTCATCACCTACAAATGTCATTTTGGTCCTTGGAATTAATGAAATTTCAAGTCAATATAGTAGTAGAACAGTAAAATATGAGGATGAGTCAGTTCAGAGGAACATTGTGTGAGAGTTCATTGATTTTCTGCTACTATCTGATCTTTTATTGTATTTTATTTTACCTCAGTCAAAAAGAAGATCTCAGGGACTATCACTGGATGCTATTTATCACTGCCTGAACAGGACCATCTTGTATCAGTTCTCAAGGGCACACAAAACTGTTCCTCAGCAAGTGGCTCTCCTGGATTCCCTGAGGGTTCTTACTGTGAACAGAAACTTAATTCTGGGACCTGGAAATCATGATCAGGAGTTCATCAGCTGCCTAGCTCACTGCTTGATAAATTTGCATGTGGGAAGGTAAATATCTCAGAGGGTCATTCCAGAATAAGGGCTGTGGAGTATTAAAATGACCTGTTCTCTCTGAGCAGTGATGCTGACCCTGTGAATAACTCAGTAGATTCTGGTTAACTGTTTCTAAAGTTCCAGCCAGTGAAACACAAACAAGCTTACACCATCCATTTTGTAACAAAATCAGGCCTGGGTGTATAGAGAAGGTCCTTACCTCCTTTTACAGAGGTATTTTAAAATACCAACACAAGGTCTTACCTGACCATCCTGTTGTTATGCTTTGATAAAGCAGAACGTTGTGAAGAAACACCAGTGCTAACTAATTAATAACCAAATGGATCTGACACTGGATTAATTGACTCTTGAGTGATTTCATACAAATTCCATGTCTTAGTACTTGGGGGTGTGACACAGAATAAGCCCAGTCAGGCATTAAATCCAATGCCCATGACCAATGCTGTGGACACCTTTTTTTCTGCATTGCTGCAGATGCTTCCTGGCCACTTTAATTTCTTCTTCTGCAAAAAAGGTGTACAACTTGTGCTTCATCCCAAGACATTTTGGAAACACCAGCAGCAGAAACCCTAATGTTCTCCATTTGTGGCCTCATCTGTGTCCAGATAGTACCTGATTGACACCATTATCCATGGTGTGTCATGTTGATAAACCTTCAGCTCAGCTCATGACCACAGATGATCAGAACTCGGGTGGGCAGAAGTGAAGATGGGTTGCTGTAGTAGCATACATTAGTCTTTGTGCTGCTGCCACATGGAATCAAATGCTCTAGCTTGTTGGGTTTTCTTCTGGTGGTTGTTCATTCTTTGTGTGTTTGTAGCAATGTTGATGGGTTTGGATTGGAAGCAGAAGCCAGGATGACAACTTGGCACATTATGATCCCCTCGGACATAGAACCAGATGGAGTCTACAATCAAGATGTCAGTGAAGGTATTCTGAGAATGACAGAGGCACAGATGTCTCATAATACCTCTTGTGTATTGTCACCACTAACCCCAGTTACTCTTAGAGCTGGGTGTGTACATAAAAACCTACTTAAAACAGGTGGAAAACCACTTAGAAATACCAAGACAGAGATATCCAGGATAAGTTACCATTGTGTTAAGCAAGGGCTCTTCATGGTTCTCTTGATGTGCATCAGCATTACAAACACTGCTTCATTTGCACTGAGTTAAATGCAGGAGAAAGGGCTTGTTTTAACTGTGCCCCACTGTTTTGCATCAGCTGGACCTTAGCATAGCTAAGCATAGTTGACCATAGCTAACAACTAGTTGCTGTAAGCTGTAAAATCATTATTCAGTGACATCCATCAGGTCTTTCACTCAAAAGAACTTGATGAAGTAGCTGTGGAAGAAAGGATTCAGTGTTGTGGGGTTTTTCTTAAATATATATATATATATTAATCTTTGTGCAGGTGTTTACTTATGCACACACTCATGTAAAAATGTTAGTGCAGTGTGTGTGTGGAAATATATATGAGTTTGTAGGCATATATAATATTCTTTTGAATCTCATGTATTTAATAGATGAATGTGGGAGAAGAATCACAACTGATCAGAGCTGGTGGTTTATATTTACAGGAAAAAAATTGCCCAAATGGACTGTTAAGTACTTTCTAATAACATATAAATGGCAAAAAAATAGTCTGGCCAAAGGCATTTGACAAGTCATAGAGAAGGGGAAGGAACTAGAGTGTAACTGCAGAAGTTATTCAGTCGCTACTGTACAAATACCAGTTCTGTAAGCACTGTGGAGAGCTTGCTGTTTGTGATCTTGTACCTGTGCAGGTCGCCAGCTTCTTCTAAAAGCCATTAACAGAGTGTGGACAGAGCTGATCCACAGTAAAAAACAGGTTTTAGAAGAAGTTTTCAAAGTGACTCTCCCTGTCAACGATCGTGGCCAAGTGGATATAACTGTTGCAAGACCTTTCATTGAAGAAGCAAGTTTAAAGTGTTGGCAGAATCATTTGGGTGAGTGTAACTGAGGATTTCTCTGTCCTGAACAGTCTGTTTCCTGTAGTGAGCCCCTGGATGTTTTAAGGTGGGCTTCACTTTTGTGTAGCAGCCAGTAAAGTGCCACCATTTAACATCTCTCATTCAGAACTGGATGTATTTATACTTTGCTGCACACAGGGCCTTTGTTCAACACTCAACGATGGTAGAGTCAGCACACACCAAATAGCAGGCTGTGGGTCACAGTGATGGAGTCATTTAGCTCCTTCCCATGAACACTGGGATGTGATCTCTTGTTACTGTTGTCAGGATGGGTGGGAAGGGGGGGAACCCTCTTGAGCATGTCTGGGTACAGCCTGCAAACTCTTGGCCTGGAAATGCGATGAGAAACGAGTGACTGAGCAGCCTTTCTCTAGCAGCAGTGATGCTGTGGCTTCTCCTTGGCTGGAAAAGCTGTTCAACATAGGAAGAACTTTGCAGGGAAAGGACCTGGGAATCGTGATGGACAGCACTTTGAGCACAAGTCAGCTCTGCACCATGTAATAAAGGCACCCAACTGTTGCTGGACTGAATTAGCAAGAATTTAGGCAGCAGATGATAAAAATCCATAGAGATGACTCCTTTGCACAGCTCTAGGGTAATTGTGGCTAACCTTGGATGTACCAAAAGGGCTTTGGGGAACCTGGAATACTTCTCTTTGCATTCTGTTTCTAGATGTGCTTTGCTCTTGGCTAATGCTTGCTCAGGTTTCCAGTCCCTCAGTGGTAGGCTGTCTATTTCCAGAAATGTTTTGAGTGAAGGATCTTTGGAGAAATGATTGCTGTAAGAATGTAGCAGTGGTTGTAAAAGGAGAAAAAGAAAGCTCAGAGGTGGAGTGAGCTAAAGAAACTGGGAATGTGAGGGTGTGCTTTCTAAATCAGAGGTAACTGATACACAATATAATCCCTTAGCTGGATGTCAGGAAGATGGTGTACTGTTGAGAGTGTTGAATGAAACTGGGATTATTTATGTTCTTTACTTCAGTTTTAAAGCATGCACACAAGTCTTGGGGACGTAGCTTTGGGCTGGGGTGGCTGGATGGGCACAAAGAGGCCCACCTGGCTTCTCAGCTCAGTATTTTTGCTGCCAGATTGGTCAGTGGTGTCACATCATAGCCCCTTTTTGGGTAGGTTGTTCAGTGAGGTCATGTCATGTTTGACATGGATGATGGGATTGAGTGCACCCTCAGCAAGTCTGCGGGTGACACCAAGCTGAGTGGGGTGGCTGGCACCCTAGAAGGAAAGGAGCCATCCAGAGGGATCTGGACAGGCTGGAAAGATGGGCCTGGGGGAACCTAATGAGCTTCAACATTGCCAAGGATCAGGGGTGGCACTTGGGCTGGAAGAATCCCAGACACAGAGACAGCCTGGGAGAAGAGCTCCTGGGGAGCAGCCCTGCTGAGAAGGGCCTGGGGGTTCTGGTGGATGAGACACTTAACATGAGCCAGCAGTGGCTCTGGCAGCTGGCAAGGCCAATGGGATCCTGGGCTCCATCAGCAGAGGGGTGGCAGCAGGGACAGGGAGGGGATTGTCCCTCTCTGCTCTGCCCTCCTGAGGCCCCAGCTGGAGTCCTGTGTCCAGAGCTGGGGCCCCCAATGCAAGAGAGATGTGGGGCTGTTGGAGAGGGGTCAGAGG
>VZTU01006662.1:0-19971 GCA_013400835.1 Zapornia atra
TGAGATCATAGAAGGCTATGATCAATTGCTAGAAAAGTGCATATATATATATATATCTCCCACTCTTCACCCCCAACATGTGCAACAGGAGTAACTGAGTGCTCAGCTGCGACTTACCTAATGATGCCATGGTGTTCACCAACACATAGCACTTCACCTCAGCACAACAAACCAATCTAAAGACTCTCCTGTCTCACCACCCAGGGGATAAGACAAGTCAAGGAATCACTAGCAACACAAGAAGCACCATTTAAGACCAGTGAGCCATCTCCACTCTAAGTCCATTTGTTGGACATAATTCAGTTACAAATTATGGAGAACTTCAGTGGGCAAACCATCCCCACAGCCAACCCCTCCTCATAGGCTTCAGAGTCTCTGGAATGGTCCTACAGCTCCCCTAAACTTCTGAGGCACAGGGACTCCACGTTAGGAGGTAATGATGTCAACCCAGAAGGAGGGCAGAGCTTGTGTGCTTGGCAAAGTGCCAAAGGCCATTTTTCAGTAGCCTTTCCATTGTGACCTAGAGGATCACATTTTACATTGATAATCCTGGTTTTAAATGATCACAGAAACCTATAAAACCACCACAGCTAGAAATAGCTGTGCTTGTGAAGCCAGAGCACACAACAAAATGGATGTGCCCACCAACATTCCCTCTACATCCCTAAGAAACTGATTTATTTTCAAATACTGCCTGAAATGAAAGTAATCTCTAACCTGAAATACCAGGCAAGAACAATGGACCTGTGCCCCACCCTGTGTACTACACAGATTTGGCATATCACCACCCAATAAGGCTGTCTTTTACTTACAGACTACAGACACCACAGAGCTTACACCACTTAAAAATGGATCCTGAACCCTCCACATCATCATGGACCACACTGTCCTCCTTCCTCTGGCTTAGCTGGCGAGTCATGTTTGTGAGTCCAGACACAGCCAAGTGTCTCACAGGGAACATCATACTTAATAGCAGCATTATCTACAGCACTTGGAAGGTCCAAGAGCCTTAACTCCCACTAACTTTCATTGAGATTCCTACTGCCAGATCAGTAGGGCTGGGATTCATTTTCCCCACTGTAGCTTTCTCAATCTTGGGCAGTAAGTTAAATGAAGTCACCTAGGTTCCCTACTGTAGTCAGAGGACAGAGACAGTCACTTCCAAGGGACAGTCCTTCCCATCTCACCCCTGTTCTGACCCAAAAGATGTACTTGGGACATGCATCTCCAGAAGGGATTTTGTCCTTTCCCATGCCTATCCAGGGTCTCAACTAGTGCCCAGACAGACAATTCAGAGCAGATGGCAGCAGTTCAAGGAGATGAATTGCCCCCTAAGCACTTGAGGAGGTCCCTCCCCTCTCCCTTGCACTGTAAGTATTTCAGGCAACATTTTAATGTTATCAGCATTAACAAATGTCTCTCAAATGGCTGTTTTATCGTCATGTTGTGTCGCTCCCTCTTTCCAAAAGCAGGTGCAATCTGATCCCAAGATCAACAACAAAAACGTTCTCAACTTTCAGATAAACATCTCCAAAGACAAGTGAAATGGGAAGGAAAGCATGACCAAGGACTGCAGATGAATAAAACCATTCCTGACAAAGCATGGCAGAGGGGAGGGAATTGATTATGCAGTATCAGGATGGCACATCCCTATCTGACACCCTTGATATGAAAAAACAATACACCCCTGGACTAATTCAGATGAGAGTGATTCTCCTGCATTAGCCTACTTACCTTTTCTCTCCAAAAGCCGCCTTTTCTGCCTGTCTACCCCATCCCCTGGGATCAGAGGGACCTCAGTCCCAGGGAGGGCTGATAGCCAGCCTCAGCCCCAGCCCCTGCCCTGAAGTCTCCTTCAAATGCCTCACTGCTTGCACAGCTCAGGGTCACGGGGAAGACGGAGCTACCCGGCACATACAGAGCTTGGGTTTGGCTTGACATTCCCCTTGTGTCTTCCCTCCTGCTGTGCATGGTGTTTTACCAGATGTCTGGCTGCAGGATGTTGGAAAAGCCCTGAGAAACGGCCAGTGGTCAGTGCAGAGTGACTATGAGCAGCAGGCCCCAGATCTTTGGGCTGCGAAGTAGCTGTGTGCACACACACAGTGAAGATGACATGTTCCAGGCGCCTCTGACTCAAGGTGTGCACAGGGACCAACTGCACAAGCACAGCAGCTCTAAAAACACCCCTGGGCACATCAGATCCTCCTTTCTGGTACTGAAATTGCTGGCAGGTATCCACCAACCTCTTGACACTTCCAGCTCCCAGCTCCTACCTAACTGTACAGCAGGCAGTAGGTGCTGTGTCTTCCAAGATCAGCCATGTGGAAATGGCTGACAGAAAGACAGGAGTAATTTCAGAAACGTCTACATGACTCAAGAACCTAAATTTGGTTACAAAAATGCCTTAAGAGTCTAAGTATCACTTAAATTCAGAGCCTTGCCTAGGAATAGTACAATGACTAAACTGCCCTCTGAAATTAATCACTGCTACCACCAGCCTCCCTCTCTGTGGGACAACCACCTTCTGTAATGCTGTGATGGTTTATCTTGCTAACCATTCCTCAACAAGCACCAGGACCATGCCAGCCCTTCTTATTTTTTTTTAAATTTAATTTTAAGCAAAGTCTAATTTTGTTATTAGTCCTCAAACTAACTGTAGATTACCTCAAAAACATTTTCTACCAGGGTAGCATCTGTTCATGTGTTCAGCCCTCCAAACTCAGGCTTTGGGGTGGTAGACTGAAATCTCAGAATTCAGGAATACTTTTCTTCACTGGGTTTCCCTTGCTTTGACAAACATTTTAAAGTTAAGTGGAGGTCACAATAATTTTCTAAAATGATACAATAATGACCTGATCCTGCAATTCTTTGACACAGATGAAACTCCCCAGTGGGATCAACAGGAACTTTGCCCACAGACACACTGTCTAATAAGATCTTAATATGTGTTCATTAACATGAAAAGCATTACCCTAACCAATCTGAAAAACACAACAAAACATTCTTACTGTCATCCCACATCCCCCTCTTCTCCCTTCCCTTCCCCTCCACCCCACCTCCCCCAGCTTGGGAACTAGTGCAACACAGAATAAACTATTAAATGTTAAAGCTGCTTTTAATAAAACATTGAGGTAACTGTTTTAACATTCAGATGACAGAGAAGTGAAGAGTTCAAACTGAATCTCTAGGTCAGCAGGGTTGCTTATACAAGATGCATGTTTGCCCTTGGATCTATCTACTAAGATCAGTCTGGAAATCAGTAGAAGGGACCTCTGGCCTGCCCAGAGTGAAGTAGACACATTCCCCACTCCTCCTCTAAGCCACAGCACTGATCTCAGCAGGGTTAACTGTAAGAAGAGCCACCAGCCCCACTCCAAGGACCAAGCCTCTAGGCAGCACAGTCCTGAGTCACTGCAAGTCACCCAGGAGGGGTCATGGTGTCACCTCTCTGATGCCAGTGGGACAAAACACATCCACATCTGGTGCAGAGAGGTGTCCTTGCAGCAGCGTCACTGGTCCGGCCCGGTGGGATGCAAACAACGGTGGAAAGACAGTTGATGCTGGGGGACCATCAGCCTTACACTATGAGGGTGATAATTCCCACTACCTCTTTGCTATCAGAGATCATTTTCTCCCACAGGTCTCTGTCCCACTCTTTATCACACTGAAATAGGGGCAGTGGTACTGAGCAGAGTGCCCCCCACCTGGTAGGATAGGCTCAAAGCATGCAGTCAATGCAAAACCAGATGGAAAGCCAAAAGCATCCATGCAAGAGAATGAGCTAGTGTTCAATAACAAGGCTCTGGGAAGATGCAGAGCAGTTATTATAGCAGGGGAAACTCCTTCTACAAGAGCTGACAATGACCACATGATCCATAAATCCATAAAAAAACCCCATAAATAAAAAGATGAGGTTTTTAAATACTTCTGGAGACAGTCCAGGAAGTACCATGGACCACACTTGTTGCAATTAAGCCTGCAATAGAAAATGACTTTTAGACAACTATCAAACTCCTTACATCTTTTATAATGGCAAGTCTCAGAAGACTAGTGGTTGGTCTGCTATGAATCTGGAGTAGAGGCAGGAGGCTGGGAAGGCCGTACTTATCCCTTATTATTTAGCAGTGTATAGCTGCTCACATTACTCTGAAGGCAAGGATATTTTCAAAAGGAAGCATTCATAACAAGGAATCAAATCAAGGGGCAGTGTAACACAGTGATGGCTGCTAACACACAACCTCCACACACCAAGCTCCCAAGATCATTGCTCAGTAAACAGAAAACCAAAGGCAAGCCTCTAAGTCCCTCTAATTTCTTGTTTAGCCAAAATTCCCCTTAAACCATGATAAAAAACTTTGGATTTGACCTGCAAATAAGATTACATTGTCTAGCATCTCCTTTTCCTTCTCATCTCCCTCCCACCCCCAAATAAATCAGACACACAAAGCATATCAGTGGCCATATATCCTCTCTACCCTGACCTCCCTCCCTTTGAGTGCTGCTGATTAGATCTGAGCACAGGGTGAGCCTCATTCAGGCGTGGGCAATGCATGAGGGCCAGACAGAGACATCTCAAGATCAAGGGGTTTGTCTACTCAGCAAACATCTGTCCCAGAGCAGAGCGGATACAAGCACTGTTATTAGTGTCATCCTACAGCCCCACTCCAAAGCTGGAGGAAACAGAAACAAGGTTCAGCTTAATAACAGGGCCTCACGTTCCTCAGCTCCAAAACACATAAAAGCTTTTTGATTAAGCACGCCTTTTTATTTTTTTTTTTTTTTACATAAGCATCAGCAAAAAATGAAATTACAGCCTTCCTGCCAAAGAATACAAATAACTGAGCTTTAACAGAAGAGGCATTATGCCTCCTTCACCCTTCTCCCTCCCCCAAAATAAAAGCACGGCAAAATATTTAACCCAAAACACAAGTGTATTTTTCAGTGCTCTCCATTCAACGAGCCCTTTGCTCGTTGCTACAAGAGCACCCAAAGGGTAAGGGAAGATGTACCTGTGAGCCAAAAGCCAGAGCAATTAGATCCATTTTGTCAGACAAATGCAAACTTCTAAGAACAGACCTGGCCTCAAACCATCACACCGATGGCATGTGCCTGTCTGTTACCAGCGCAACCCAAGCCTGACTTTACAGCACAGTGAGAGGTAGTTTAGCTCCCCACTGCTGCACCAGCTAGATTTTATGAGGTAAAAAGCACAGTAACTCATGCTTAAGCCATGGCAGATTCCCATAGTCCGGCCTATGGAGAAGTTATGGCGGAGACCCGTAGGTGCTTGTTGCTTTGCACTTCACAGTAAACATGCCAAACCCCAGAATTAGCTGCCTACTGAATAACCACCCTCTCTGTATGTGTCAAAAGCAGCTTTTTTTTTTTTTTTCCTCTCAAGATCTGCCTACAACTACCTGACAGGAGGGTGTAGAGAGGTGGGCAATGGTCTCTTCAGCCAGGTGACAGGAGACAGGACAAGGGGAAATGGCACGAAGCTGCGCCAGGGCAGGGCCAGATCAGATGTCAGAAAAAATTTTTCCCTGAAAGAGTTGTCAGGGCCTGGAACAGGCTGCCCAGGGAGGGGGTTGAGTCACCAGCCCTGGACGTGTTTAAAAAAAGGGTAGATCAGCTACTCAGGGATATGGTTTAGCTTAGGATGGGAATGGTTGGACTTGATTCTCTTAAAGGTCTTTTCCAACCTTGTGATTCTGTGATCATGCAAAAAGCTACCATCACCAGCTCTTGTAGCAAGTTGTTTTAATATTTACAAGCTGATGTCTCCACTAATTCGAGCAGTTCCTACCACCCTAGCGTGGTTAATGGGTGTTAATCGACATAACTTGAGTCTACTAATTCCTTACAGAAGTGCTGCAGCGATGGGATGCAGTTACAGTCGGTGATCCCAGGGGCTGACCCCAACAGAGCACAAGTCTGTGTACAGCTAGGAGCAATCTCCCAACACTCAACTAGCCTCAGGGAACCAGTCCATGATGGTTTTTTCTGTGTTTAGTATCCGTGATGCTCTTGAGGAAGCAGTGCCATAAATAGCTAACCCATAAAGATGCCTGTACTTAATTGTCCCCTTCCAGTACCGCACCAGTGGCACTTGACTGGCTGGACGCTTTACATCCTCATCCTCACCCCAGCTGAAAAATGCCTGTACAGGATAGATGGATACATATGGATATATATGGATACAGGAGCTGTGGTTTACGCTCTGTGCACAGATACATAAAGGAGGAGGAGGCAGAGACTGAAGGAAACCCTTCAGCAGGCAGCCACAGTCCTTATTTATGGTGCAGGCTAGCGCAGCCTCCTTGGGAACCACAGCACGCTTGCTGTTCCACTCCCCATACACGTCTGTGTGTCTAAGATCCCTCATGCTGAGGGACAGCGAGTATTACCCTTTTCATTTTTCCCCCCAGAACTGTAACCCTTTTTACATTCAGAAAACAAAACCTGGTATTTAGGCTGACATACAGATTAGTAGTGGCCATCCTCCTGCTTAAAAAGCGGCATTATCCGCTCTGAGATAGATGGCTTTTTTCTTTGCATGGCTATTACACAATCTCACTGTTGTTTTCCTGAGCAGCATTGTGTGGTACTTTTGAGTGGTCAGTTCACACAGGAGATACAAGAGACCTCCAGAAGTCATCTGGTTCAATCAGCCAGCCCAAGCCACTTGCCCAGCACCACATCCAATTGGCTTTTGAATATTCACAGATTCACAGAATTGTAGGGGTTGAAGGGACCTCCAGAGATCATCAAGTCCAACCCCCCTGCCAAAGCAGGGTCCCTAGGACAGGTCACACAGGGAGGCAATCCAGATGGGTCTGGAATCTCTCCAGAGAAGGAGACTCCACACCCCACTGGGCAGCCTGTCCCAGGGCTCCCTGACCCTCACTAGGAAAAAGTTCTTCCCCATATTGGTGTGGAAATTCCTGTGCTCCAACTTGAGGCCATTGCCCCTTGTCCTATCCCCACAGACCACTGAGAGGAGGCTGGCCATTTCCCCCCGTGTCCCACACTTCAGATATTGATAAACATTGATCAGATCCCCTCTTAGCCTTCTTTTCTCAAGGCTGAACAGCCCCAGCTCACTCAGCTTTTCCTCACAAATATCAGAAGGGTATTCAAGGACAAAGTGAGGGGTCTCCACAACCTCTCTGAGCAACCTGCATCACTGGTCAAGTCATCTTCACAGTGAAAAAGTAAAAAAGTGGAGGTATGGATTCCAAGCCCGCTCATGACAGACAAGCCCATCCAGTGCCAGTGCACTGCAGGCACTCGGGACAGGCCGCACTGGGAGCTCATGGTAGCGCTTCGTGGCAACCAGAAAGTCACCAATCTGGCCTTTTGGAAGTCACCGGGGAGCCCACATGGCACACTGAGAGACAGAACTTCAGACATCAGTCTTTTTACTATGTTTAGTGGTATTTCTAAACACAATTAAAGCCTTTAGCTGCTTGAATACCAGTGCACGTCTGAAAAGACCACTCTTAGCTGTCTAAATGGCCCCAAATTGAGAGGGCTGGTACTTCGAAACACATTCCTCAGGCCCTTGATGTTATGCCTATGATGTGAAAGGCCCAGTGAAGAGGCCTTCCTTTGAGGTTTAGGAAGCTGATGGGGAAAAAAAGAAGTGGAGTTACTGACCCAGTCAGTGTCATCATTGCCCCCTCCCTGTTCCACAAACTGATGGTGACAACCTGGAGCACCCACCCAACGATGTGTGGGGTTGGAATAGATGCTGACTCCTCTGCTGGAGCCTTCAAGGCCCTGGCTTTCATTGCTCTCTGTCTTGCTGGTTTATGAAGAGCTGCAAAAAAAAACATTTGGGGAGGGGTGGGGAAGGGAAAAAAATTATTCCAGCAGTGTGAGGAAAACTTCTTGTCAGTAAAAGACATTTTATGTACTGCCCGTGGCAGCACACAGGGGGTGTTATTTACTGCTCCTGCTTCATGGACATATTATACTGCTGGTTCAGGTGCCACCATCAGAGTGCAACTTATCACCTGGTGACTCACAGCATCCTAGAGGAAAGATGACAGCAGCAACTCGTGGCATTTCTTTAGCATTCTGGTGACAGATCTGCAACAGCTACAATTAAAGGCCCTAGGATTTGCTGTCAACAATGCATTTGTGCTGCAGAGCCAGTAGTAATTCGCACACAGAGGTGGGCCAAGAGGTAAATAAGAGGTGAAAAGGTGTTGTAGTCATATCTCACCCTCTTTAAATCTACAATCAGCTAAGAAAAAAACCAATCACGTTTTCTGACAGAAAACTTTGTTTTCCAAAGACAAATAAAACAAGCCACATCATGTGCTGGATTCGATCCAACAAGTAGCCAGGCAAGCAGCCCTTCCCCAGCCACCACTACCAGCCACGCTGGGTGATAACCCCAGCAGCCAAGGCCCTTGTTGCTCTGCTTCTCCAGAAACATTCCTGTTTCTTTTTTAACTTCTGCTCCAAGGAAAAGTTTTGGGGTTTGGATTTTTTTTTTTTTTTGGTCTGAATACAGAAAAAAAAATGCTTTTACCAAAAATGCCACTTCTACACTCCTATGTGTGATGGGCACAGAAATGGGGTAGGCAGGAAAGGCCCTTGCTTAGCTCAATTAGCACAGGTTTCACTAATTTCAGCATTAATTATACCAGAGCCGGAAGAGTTGTCTGGTTGATGCCTCAGGGGCTCCCACTGCATTGTATGCACATCATTTCCTAACACTTTGTCTAGCCCAGTCTTAAATTACCCAAGTGATGGCATTTCCACCACTTCCAACACAGACTGCCATGATGCAATTTATCTCAGTCGTTTTAGCCATCTTCCTTATACTTAGGATGAAATTAAGAAAATTTATGCTGCTAGTTCTCATTACCCTGTCCTTGGAGCACTCTCAACCATTCTCCTCCTTGCCTGAGATTTACATGCTTCAGATACTTGTAAATAGCTTTTCTCCTCCACTGTTATTCTTTGACCAAAGCTCGCAAATTTAATTTAATCTTTATAAATTAGCCCAGACTGTCCTTTAATCATTTATCTTGATCTCTTCTCAGTTCTCCACCTTCGAGGCAGTCAGAGGCAGCCAGTTTATCTGGGAGCACCATACCTCACCCTCTTCATCACCTGTTCCCATCAAAACCAGCAGCAGATCTGCTCTTCTTGGAGACAGCACACCAAGCCTGGGCAGTGAAGTCTCACCCCTCAGCTCTGCCCCAAGAGTGGATACTGGACTCTTCCAAAGATTAAATCACAGAATCATAGACTGGTCCGGGTTGGAAGGGACCCCAGGGATCACAGAGTTCCAGCCCCCCCTGCCACAGGCAGGGCCACCAACCTCCAGGCCTGGATCTACACAAGGTTGCCCAGGGCCTCATCCAACCTGGCCTTGAGCAACCCCAGGGTTGGGGCATCCAGGGCAGCCTGTTCCAGCTCCTCACCACTCTCTCTGTAAAAAACTTCCCCCTAATATCTAATTTAAGCCTAGATTTAAATCTAGATTGACACAAGCTCGTTGTGGTGTTCACTTCCAAAGGTCTCTCCGCCTGCTTGCTGTGTCCCCTGCGTGGTGGGGCTTGCTGAGGAACACCATGGTGACGGGCCTGCACGCAAGGAAAGCAGAGATTTCCAGAGTTTCAAGCAAAAAAAGTCAGGGTCTCCCGCTGAGAGGAGGGAAACACACTCAAACGTGCTCACTGCTGCTGCAGATCTGAGCACAGCAGGAGGCATGAAAAATGCACTGAGCTATGGTTTATCCTCAAAATACCTCCCACTTCACTTGGAAGGTGCCAAACCCTTTAAATTCACCCATTTGATTACAGTTATCAAATCAGGTTTCACACAGCACCCTCACCTTTTAGTGACACATATCCCCACGTACCTCCTGTTGACAATTTAGGTATCTTAATCCTTAAGTGGGTTTTTTTTTCAGCTGTTAATTCTGCAACTGCTTTTAAAAAAACCAAAACCCACCACAAACCCTCATGCCTACGATGATTAATTCATTCTTCGTGAGTCCGGGCTGTTTATTGCTCTTTGTTCATTTATGCACTGGCTGTTTACAGATTCTCCCTTAATATTAGCTCTGTTATTTGCTAGAGACTCAAGTCATATTTACCATATGGTAATTGCAGAGATGACATGGACAACAAACAGTGGAAGCCGAGCCGCTACGGCAATTACAGTAAGTGGCAGCAGCCTCCAGGCTATCTGCTACCCCACCTTCATGTCTTCTCCCCACACCCTCTGATGGCTTCTCCTTGTGGGATGTATAAAGCCATACACCACCCTGATCTCTACAGCAAATGCAGGCAGAGATTTGTTCTTCTCTATAGCATTACCAGGCAGGATTATTCACCTCTGTCCTTACAGTCAGTGTTTCAGCTGCAGGTCTGTGCTCCCTGGCTGCCTGCCCTGCTCTGTCCTGTCAAGGGTAGGTAATCTGAAATACCATCCAAAAGGACTCACCCTCAATACCTACCTTTTTCTCTCTGGTCAACAGCACTCTGCCCCATCCGTGGTCTCAATGTGTCTCAGATACTTTATCAAGGGAGTTGCAAAGGACCACGTTTTACAGGATAGTGAGAAGCTCAATGGAGCAGCTCTCTAACCCACCTGGACACACTGACCCCATTGAGATCATGATTTTCCAGGGATACTTATACATGATTTAAAATTCCTGCAGAAAACCAACCAGATGACTAGGATGGGGCACTGCTTTCTTCTCCAAAGACAGGTATGAGGTCTATTTCTTGGTTCCTGCCAAGAGCACTGAGTGGGTCCCACACCCAAAAGGCACAGGGCTTAGTCAGGTAAATAAGTGACTCCATCCTTCCAGAAAATTTAAAACCATCAAGATTACCTGTACGTGTATGCAAACCTGGGCGCAGTGCTTACAACAAAGCACCGTGTCTGAAAAGGATGAGGCTCTCCCCTTGCCATTTCTAACATGCCTGGAACGATACTCTCCTAAATCCCACCACTCAGCAAGTCTTAACTTAGATACTAGTGAGGAACATTTGAAAACTGGATGTGGGGCATTGTGTAACAGAAGTAATTTCCTAGCAAAGTACACAATCATGCTGCTGTTTCTCTTCAAAGTGGAAGACACAGCATTTTCACTGTGTTTAGACTACTACTGATACTATCTTCCCTCCTTTGACCATCCCCCTCCAAAAGCCTTCTTTTACACAAAATCATCTTAAAAGTGAAGACTACCTTTCCAGCCCAGTCCACTTGCACACCATCAGCTGAAGGCTGGCAAGAGAAGAGAGAGGGTCCACAGGACCAGATTTTCTCTGGCGTAAAACAGCATAGGTCCAATGAGCAGGTCAGCAGAGGTAGCTTATTCTACTGGAAGAGCTGCCTGAGGAGCTCTGGCAACCTTTCATATAATATAAACCTCCAAAAAGAAAGCTTCATCTGCTTCCTCTTTGCAACTCATGTCACACACATCAGCTGGGGGGCATCTTCCTGCTTCTCCCGTGTACTTCTGTCCATCCCGCCCTGGTTCCTCCCTCCCCACCAACACTCCATGCTGATCCTGGATTTGCTACTACTAGTCCTGCCAGCAGGAGCAGCTGAGTCATGGGAGATGACCAGATCAGCCAAATACACTGAAATGAGACAAGGAGAAGAAAATCCTCCTTCCTCCCACAACCCCAGGCCCCAGCAAACAAGGTCTGGAGTCTTTCTTCTCTACTGTGTGCCCAGTGTCACCTTGGATCAGCATCCTGAACTGCCTCATCCTGCAGTTACAACAACAAGAGTCACCAGCTTCATGCAGGTCCTTCGATAACATGCTCATCCCATACAGCCACCCACTGTAAGGTCTATTTAAACCACCAAGGCAAAGAGAGAGGACGTCCTTTATCCTGCCACTCAGGGACACAGCCTCCGTTATCCATGCTAGCAGTCCCAGAGCTCTGTAAGTTTTACTGAGGAGCTCGAATCCCCTTCAGGCACTGCAGAAATTATCCTTCCATCCATTTGGGCAGAGAGAAGATTTAAACAGAGATGTGCTCTACTTGCTTTGAAATCCAAATCTCTCCTAAGACAAGGCTAAAGTAAGAAAACTGCAGGGTCTCTCTCTTGCTAGGAGTTTCAGCAGAGGACTGACCCAAGCAACACCTAAGGCAGGAACGAACAGGCTGTTTTCACAGCCTTACTCCTGCTTACAGTCTGCTACAGTCTGCTTACTCAGTCCTGTCCCCTGCTCCATCTGCCCAGAAAGCCCCTCCTGCCCAGCCGTACTTCTGCAGCGGTGCCCTGCACCCAGCCCTCCCCCCTGCAGTCACCGATGACAGTGACTCTTGTCATATGGGAAACCTGTCAGAAGCGATGGAAAAACCTGCTTCATCCAGGACAGGAGCAGCAGTCCCAGTGGGTGAGGAGCAGGGGGACAGGGACGGTGTTCCCCCAGGCAGGCCACCATTGCTATTTAGTTCAGGTCAGTGACATAAATGGGTAAAAGAACAAGCACAAAAGGTCTTTGACAAAAGGACGATGGCTTTAAAAGACAAGCGAAGCCCTGAGATGAATCCATTTTGCTGCAGAACCTCAATGAGCAGACAAATGAGTAAAAACGGGCTTGCAATTAATTTCTGCCCTCCACCCAAGAACCCTCTGCTCTGCAGCAATCCTTCAGCCCGTCCTCCCAGCCCTCTGCTCTCCTCACAGACCTGCACACAAACTCTTCCATGCCCCTTGCCCCATCCCATCCGTCCACAGCAAGCTCAGAGGGGCCCTCCTCATAGCCAGCTACTGGTCAAGCACCTACTGCAGCCCCTGCTGAGCCCCATGTGCTGGCCAGCAAGTGGCCACTGGTGCACATTTCACAAAGCCCCTAAGAACGTGGCCCCTGAGAGACCACCCTTCCATCAGAGATGATGACTGCAGCCCGCTTGCCGTGCCCGAGAGCTGCTGGCTCCCACACAGATCCTTGCAAATTAGGAGCGTGTCACCTCTGCATGCTCTCTTTGCAACAGTGAGTAGATGAGGTTTCTGCAATCCTGCATGACCAAGAATGTCCCTCAGCTCCTTCACAATCCCCACATGCCCTCCCTCTGCTTTATACAGGACACCAGCTTTGGTCAGAGGGACAGAGTGGGTCAACCAGGCTAAACAAAGCTCACTCCAAACACCAACAGAAAGCTCCTAGCTTTGGGGTTATTTTATGTAGCGAGCAAAAGGAACTTTTAACGTTCTATGCATCTGTGTGACCCGTGCAGCTCAATGGCATGAGAAATGAATGAAGTACTGGAAGGCTCAAATTAAAATTAGATGAGTGTGGAAATACTCCAACTATCCACAGGTTTACCAGCCAGGTAAACCTGCACCAGAGCTTATTTCACCCATGTGTTTAACAGTTTTTTGTGAAACTGGCTCGTGTACCTGTACAGTGAAAGCTGGAAAGGCCCTTCTTAACCAAGCATCTGCTTCCCCACTGCACCGACCTCTTGCTTTATCCCAGTTGCCAAGCCCAGGCAGACCTGAGAGCCAGGCAGAAAGCCACACAGAGAGGATAGCCGGGAGTTGAACACATCAGGGATGCTGTTACAAGACTGGGAAGGTAGAAGGCATGGAGTTGTTGCAGGAAGCATGGAGTTGGGGCAGTTACTGGAGTCTCATGAAGAAATTCATGTATTTAAGGATAAGCAAGGGAAGGAAGAGGCCAGAGCTGGGAGAAGGAAAGGTGGCTGTGACTCGCTGGGATGGATGAAGCAGCTAGAAGATGGATCTAGGCAGGCAACAGGTGAGCCGGCGTTTTTCTGGGAGTGACGTAGGTTGCACCAAGTGCAGCTGAGCATCTTCTCACCTTCAGTCTCCTGGTGCGATTCCCCAGAGGGGAGGCAGCTCTGCTGTGCTCTGAAGGTTAAGCTGTGCCTTCTGCCTGGCACAAGAGCACAGTGCAGCCGATGGGTAAAACTGCCTACCTACTTAAAAGCAAACCCCAACACTGCCAGGAGGGACAGGCTTTATTTTTAGCTGGGACACCAGCAGGGTCACTGCTGGTGCTGCATTTCCCCACAGAAGCCAGGGTTTCATGAAGACTACTGCACACGGGGTCACTGCGGGGGAAACATCTGTCAGGTCAGCTTTGGAGAGATGGATTATTTAAGTTAGAAAAGGAAACATTTACTAGAGGAAGTGAACCCGAAACTACTCTGGAAGGTTAAAGTGGGAGGAAGAAATGACGCTGAAAGAGTCGGAACAGGTGGTAATTTGTGTTAGGGCAACATTTAGGGCACCCACCTCCCAGTACGGAGACAGGAGAATTCCCCATCATGTCTAACTCCTGCAGCACCCCCTCTGCCAGCCTCCTATAACCCACCCTTTGAAAGGCTCCTTCTTGTCTGAGGGGCTGCCAAAACTGAAAAGCAGCAGCAGGCAGTTACCCCTCATCGGGATCCTTCGCAAAGGAAAAGCACACACAGAGACCCACCTCATGTTTCACATTAAAAGATAACACCACTGAGACCTCCCCCTCACTCTGGTCCTCAGGAAGGGGTCCCCATGAAGTGGTCCCCAACTAGGCCCAAGGCAAGCAGCTCCCCCAAGACTCACTGGCTAAGCACAGCCCCCTCAGTGACTGCAGGGCAGCAGCACAAACTTAGCCTGCTGCCAACCTCGTGAGGATGAGGAGTCAGGTCCTTCCCTACTAGTGGGTTTCGTGGGTGCAAAGCTAATGCAGCAGTCGGCACCGCTCCCACTCGCGCTGCCGGGGCGTGCAGCGTGGAGGCCTCCACATGGAGCGACTGCTGCTGATGAGGTGCTGAGGGCTACTGCCACAGTTTCAAGGGACTTGAAAGAATTGAGAGCAAAAGGGTAGTTCTCATTTTTATTCTCTTCTTGAAGAACCTGAGTCCATTTGGCATGGTGCATCTGAAAAACAGCTTGGCCGAGCCTCTCTGAGGTGTTTTTACTCGGGCTCAGTCCCTATGCATGTTCTTGGGAAAACTTTATATTGAAAATTATTTTTTCCTTTTTTTTTTTTTTCTTGCTGATTCTTGTGCCTCTTAATAGCTTAAGAAGTGCTTTCCAGACAACATCACTCTTAGCTTCTTTGCAACTAATTTGCATTCAGGGCTATCCATCTCATCAAGAGCAGACTTCAAGGCTGAACCAACTCCAAGCCTTAACTGCTGCAGGCAGTTCAGGCAGCAGCTTTACAGGTGGAAGCAGGGCTTCCTAAGCCAACCCAAACATTTTCCACTTCTGGTCATTTGATCCCAATCTGCACTAGCTCTCTTTTTTAAAATTTTATTTTCTTTCTCTTTTTTTCCTGTTGGTGCAATGGCTTGCATGGCTATGCCATGAGTAAGGACCAGGAACCAATCTGGCTGGAAAGTCAGCACAACCCACCACGTGCCACCTTGCCAGTAAGCCTGCAGGGAGTGGGACAGGAGCAGGAACAAGCAGCCACGGTGGGAAGGCTGTAGAAACCATAGTACAAATGACAGGCATGGCAGGGGCATCAGCTGTACAGGTGCAGCAGTGAATCCTGCAACACCCCCTGGACGATTTAACAGCCTCATCCTACTATGCAAAGGCAGAGGCACATCCCCACCTCCATTTTTTCCCAACCAGCTTGCATGTTCAGGGGTCACGGAGTAATCCCAACCAAAACCATGGAAGGAGACAAAGGTGAGATTTAAGCTTAACATCAAGGTATTACTTCCAGGTATTACTTTCCAGGGCAGGTTCAGATTAGATGTTAGAAAAAAAAATTTCACTGAAAGAGTAGTCAGGGCCTGGAACAGGCTGCCCAGGGAGGGGGGTTGAATCACCTTCCCTGGATGTATTTAAAAGACAGGCAGCTGAGGTACTTAGGGATATGGTTTAGCATAGCACAGGAACAGTTGAACTCGATCTTAAAGGTCTTTTCCAACCTAGTGGTTCTGTGATTCCCACCAAGGAAGGTCCATCTCAAGGTGGACAAGTCATGCTTAAGGCCTTAATGCCCCAAAACAATTTTTCCCAACAGCAAGCAGTATGGAGGACAAAAGGATGGCTTCTTCATGCCAGCATGACTCCAAGTCCCCATCTGCCAGCAGCCACGCTGGGCCAGCAGTGCATAGCAGCGGCAGTGCTGCCTCACCCAGTTTGGGTGTGAGGAGGAGCTGTGGCACTGGGGCTTCACAGCCTACCCAGACCCTGGCGACTGACTGTCTCCTACTACACCAAGGGGAGTTCAAACACATCCAGACTGAGCCGCAGAGCGAGGTGCAGACATGTTCTGGCTGTCCCTGCTTGTGCCCCTGCCTGGGCCCAGGGAAGGGAAACGGCTCTCCCCAGCACACCAGCACGCTGGCAGGGCGCCTTGCGGTGTTGACACTGGAGGCTCCGTTCGCTCCTGGACACGTCCCCTTCAACACAACCTCAGCAGCCAGACCTAAGTGCCCTCTCAGAGGTGCGTCTCTGCATCACCACATTTCTTTTGATTAAAACCGTGTCCTGCTTTCCTGCTGGGAAGGAAGGGCTGCTGTTTGCTTCCAGACAGCCTCCAAGTACCAGCTGAGGAGAGGGTGGCAGTAAAGCAGTGGCAATGCAGTCTCATACATCTGGAGGTTCTAAAACTCTTCGACACCTCCCTGACTGCAAAACATCCCCAGCAGCACAGGATATTTAGTACTTCTGATCGCACTTGACCTGGCTGTCTCTGGTGCTCTACTGAGTTAGGAGGCTTAGGTAAAAGGACAACTGGGTAGAGGGAGGAAGGAAACAGAGCAAGTCCAGTTTTGCAACCTGGAAATAATCTGCTAGTGAATGGAAATGCTGAATGGAAACAAAAGCTTCTCCCTAAATCTGAGTGCTCCGGAAAAGCTCCCTATTTTATTATGATGGAAAATCCTCATTGGAGTGTTTCATTAGAAAACAAGCTATCATAAAAGAAATGTTAAGAGCCCTAAGCTCCCCTCCTTCCCATGATGCCAACTGTCAGAGACATCAACGACAGCTCAGCTGTGTGATCGAAGGCTACAGCAAGAGGATTTAAGGAGAATTACCACAAAATTGAGAGTTGAAGGAGCACAGGGGCATGATCATCACCTGTTTATAAATGTTCTGATGGGGTGAACTAATTACTTTATGACGCTGTGCCGCAGGAACAACGGCACCTGGGTCTTCTGATTGTGACACTGGCAAGATGGGGTGGTGGTGCCTTCAGAATGGCATGGCACATCCCTGATGCCTCACACCTTGTTGTTCCTATGAGAGAAATGGCTAGAGGGAAGATTTGGAGGCCATTTTGCTGAACTTTGTGCCAGCACGTCCACAGTGGCCCTCAACCAGAACTTGGATGGTAAAGCATTAAAGCAGAGAGAGGAGGAGGCTCGAAGTGGCTCCCAGATTTCATTCTGGAAGCAAAGCAGGGACAGCAAGCTCATCTGCAGCCCCAAACCCCTATCACTCAAATCAGCAAACGCAGGGCTAGCACTGAAGGTGTTTTAAAGGTGCCCCACGAACGGCTTGTGATCTTGTGTATCTCTCAGTGCATAAAACTCTTCAGGACAGACACTATCTTTTATTAGACATCTGTACAGTGCTTTGAAACATGGGCCCCCAACCAGGCTGATGCCTTTAGGAGTTACCATTATCTGAACATTAAATCAACAATAATATTAATCTATGTCACAATACCTAAACACAGTGGGTAATAGTAGACAGAGCATCACAACTATCAATTTCCTGGCTTCAGAGATTGTTTTTTCTATTTTTAGATTTTTTTCTTTTTGTCTGTGTAACTTAATTTCCTTCACTTTTTCTTAAATGGAGAATGAGATATTACTGCTTGATTAAAAGAGTGGGGGGTGGGGGAGGGAGAAAGAAATTTGGCCAGCGAGCAAAGCCATCTTTTTAACTGTTGAAACACATGAAAAGCATCTGAAACACAACAGCAACAAAGAACAAGGAACTGTTTATCAATGCCACTTGGTCATTGGGGAAGGCTAGGGGAGGAGACTGATGCTGTTTGTTTAAAACAAGCAAACAAAAACCTGACAGACAGATCATTTATCTGTATAGCGCTGAACTTGAAAATACCAGTGGAGGGAATGCATCCTACCTTGGTTCCTAATAAAAAGTGCTGACATATTCCATGATGGTGCTTCCCTGCTTTGGGGATGGAGGGTGCCTAGTGCAGGAAGGATGGAGGGATGCGTGTGGGATCAGGCATGACATGGCAACAGGTCAGCCCTGGACCTTAGAAAAACCCTTTCCTGCCCTACCCTAACTCTGCCACACACTGAGTTCAGCCCCACCAGCTCCAGAGGAAGGCAGAGGAAGAAGGGAGGCTGGATTCATCCCTGGGTACTTCTTTCCTTCCTACAAGCCAACCAGTCAGAAGAGCAGTGCCCTGAATTCCCTGTGACCATGAGCAACAAAGTCTGCTCCGGTTGGACCAGGCAACTCCTGCTCTTGCACCTGCCTGGCAAGAGCCTACGGAGCTCAGCACGGTACATGACCCAGGCTGTGCTTGGTACCCCAGTCCTACTTTGGGTGCTGGTGTCCAGTACAGAGCGAATTGTGCTTCCCACACTTCCCAGGGCCATGGAAAGGACTATCCGACCCGGTGACAGCATCTGCAATCCCGGTGCCACGCTCTCAGGTGGCAGCATTACAGAGGAACAGGGCACTCTATCCGCAAGGGACAAGCACTGTGCAGAGCAGCATTAGGATGGCTACACATCTACCTTCCCTCCCACACCCATCACCCACTAGTCATAGGAACCATGTCTTCACCAAATTCCAACTCAGGTAGAAAAATATCATTGCCAGTACCGATGAGACCTGGGGAGATGAAACGATGTGCCCAGCAGGATGCTGGAGGCTTTCCAGAGTCCAGGAGCCTACCTGCATTTCCACTGCCCTCACACAGGATCTTGGCAGTGGGATTACCCCAATCTGTCATGCCTTGGGCTTTTGGGAAATGCCTGAACCACCCATTTATTAGTACAGGGCTCACATTTGGCTTGAGGAAAAAAACCAACCAAACAACCCAGACTGCTGTAGTACACCTTTTACCTGGAGCTCACTACCTATTCCCATTCAGCCCTCTCCTTCTGCACCCTGGTAGATGCTGCACCCTTCTACTTGCAGTAGGGGGTAACTGATTTGCTGCCATCACGTTGTGCGCCGGCACCGAGGGGTCCCAGCTGCTCTCGCTCCTCCCCAGCCAGCCCTCCCTCAGCAAGCAGCTGGACGTGCTCTTTTCTAACATCATTGCTTCTGCTCAGCAAACAAGTCTTGTTCCAGTTGACCACAGAATGTAACCACCAGAGACACCTTGCTTACCCTGGTCATGGCTTAGCTAACGCATGCAACGGTGATTCAATGAATCACTTCAACTGCAGCGGCCGGAGTGGGATCTGGGACTCCCCAGAAACGCTTCTGCCACAGGGGAGTGATACCTCTCCCCACTGCACCAAACTTAGGGAGCACCTTCAAGGCCTCCGTGTCTTCAGCAGTCCCGCAAAACCAGCTCTGCTCTCCTGGGCTTCCCGCCAGGCTCCTGGAGAGCACGGGATGAGCACTCTGGAATAGGAAGATGCCACTGGCTCTTACCTAAGTCTTCCAGCCCTGTCCTCTCCAGAAGAAAAAAACCAGCTCAACAAAATTACCCTCTTGCTCTATAAAGAGGAATTAAAGGACTACATATGCAAGCTTGAGATGTGCATAAGGCACCACTTCACACCCCTGATGTTCCTCCAGTGTCTTGCCTTAAAACTGAAACAGATTTTTAGGGTGAAATCCCCGGAACAAGCCCAGGAACAACCGAAGGAGCCAGGAACCCAACCATTACTCTACAGCTCCACATGAGGAGAGGAGGAGGGGGGAAACAGCCATAGCCTCACGTTTTAGAGCAACAGTAAAAAAACCCCCAGAAGAGCCAGAGCCAAACGCAAACAAAAACCCGAAAACCCTTCCACACCACTTTTGTCTCCCCCCCTGGGTGACTGACACTTTAGG
>VZTU01006662.1:21055-59465 GCA_013400835.1 Zapornia atra
GGCTCGCCTTTGCATGTCAGTCCGAGTTGCCTCGCTCGCTACAAAACATGTGCTCCCTTTTGCAGCTGTCAGGGCGAGCGGGGAGGTGCATCTGGAAAAGGGGGTGGGGGGTGGAGGTAAAATGTTGATAAATCCACCAGCCTTGATCTTCAGCTCCGTGCGGCGGAGTTTGGGGAGGGAAGGGAGATCTGGCGAACGGGGAGGAGGCCGAGGAGGACGGAGATGAACGGGGGTCGAGGGAGAGGGGATGGGAGAATGGATTGTACCCCAGATTGCCACTGAATCTGCCGGGCTTCCCCCACTCCCGCTCTCACAGCACCGGGGCTCGGTCCGGGCTTCCCAGCATTACGGCGAAGCGCTGAGCCTGATTTCTGGGAGACGGCGAGGTTTGCACAACTGCAGCAAGAAGCCAAATCAAAAAGCCAATCTGCGAGCCTCCAAACTCCACGTCACCCTATCAGCTGGGAGCGAGAGCTGCAACAGAATTACAAGCCATGCATATTTATTCTTCTGAACCCGGGGATTGGGGGGGGTGGGGGGTGTGTGTGGATTTCGGATCGTTTAAAGCAAGGCACAATGAAACCAGAGCAAACCCTTTCTAAAATAGAGAGGCATGTAACCTGCACACACTCGCGCATCATCGACAGATGAGAGATGCACACTCGCTGAGCAGCAATCCCTCCCTCCAAGTATATTGACTTGACTTTGTGCATTTCAAGCAAGGGAGGGGAACAACATGGTAGTTGAGCCTCAGAGCAGAAGGTATTGATTGCATATATGAAATGTAAAGCATCTGCCAAACACTTCTGAAAGATTAAATATAGGCAGTGTAATTACACAGGCAGAGTTATTCCCAGTACCTATTTGAAGCTGTGTGCTTTGGTTTGTGCTTGCAGAAACCACCCAGTCTTTTTTTTTTTTTAAAGAAAAAAACCCAAAATAACAAGTTGCAAGACAGCAAGTAATTTTAAGGTAAAAAATACAGATCATCTCCAAAGCTGCTATTTGACTTTGGCAGAAGATGACTGGGTGCTGTTTTCCAAGGCTGTGGAACAGGACAGTAGCTTTCTGCCTCACACAACCCACATCTCTATGTTTGCACATAGGTTTGCCTCTCCTCATGATCCCCTCCTTTTCACCACAGCAGTTATGGGCAGACATGTGCCTCCAGAACATTTACCTTCTGGCGTGGCTTCTCACTTGGGTAGAGAGCCAGTGAGCCCATGGTAAGCCCACCATAAGGCAGTGATCCCTGACACAGGACCCTTCTGCCAACGGGTGGGCTGTTTCCTCCTCCAGAGAGAAGCTATGCCCGCTCTGTGTTCCCTGGTGACTCCTCTTTTCCTCTGACATGATGAGGCACCAGAAGCTTCCCAGTGAGACTCAAGCACATGCGCAAAGTGCAAACCGTCCCTGTCAGAGGCAGCTGTGTAAGCTGCCGTGAGAAACCTGAGCCCCAGTCCTACACAGGGCAACAGCCTTTACCTCGGCCAGGCACAGACAGGAGATCTACAGAGGCAAGGGGAAAGGGCAGCAAGAGAGTTGCTGGGAGGCTGAGGTGAAATAGTTGCATCTGCTTCGCACTGCTAAACTCAGGTGAGGAAAGCTGTGGTTGGACTGTGGTGCCCTTGGCAAACTGTAGGCCACTACATCCCTGAGAGTCAGCTGGTATGTTCTGGTTATGGCTCCTGAGGGCAGATCCTGGCCCCACACCTCGGCTCAGACGGGATCCAGAGACCTGGAAAAGCAGTTACCTGTTCTGGCCTGGTTACTTACTATTATTAGTTAGAGCAGAGCATGGAAACATGGAGACAGAGGGGGAGCCATGGAAAGCCATGAGGGGACATGGTTGCAGCCAGGTAGGGTTAGCAGGTAGGAGATAGCAGCACAGAAGAGTGCAGAACATCTCATGGGTCCTGGACTCAGCATCTCCCTAGATGCCACATGCTACTCCTGCTGTCCCCAAATAACCCAAGCAAGGCAACGTGCCAGGTGGGAACATGGCATGGCATACATATGGGCCTGAGGATGGGGTAAGATCTGACACGTGCCGAGGTGCCTGAGCTTGGGGTGCCAGCCAGCCTCGTATAGGGCTGTACAATAAAATCAACAGTGCAGGTCAGATCAACAGCACAGCATCAATGGTTGAAACCCAAGACCCGGTGGACACAGGGACCCTGGCACTGGCTGGTATCACCTGATCTCTTCTAGGTGGCCACCTCCAAACCTCAAACCCCTTTCTAGAGGGGACAGACCCCAGCAGAGCTGGCAGCTCTTCAGCCTCCTACAACACTGAGCAAAAGAAGCCATCCCAGGCAGCAGAGGGAAGCTCTCCCAACCCACAGCTCATCATCAGGCGGCTCCCAATAACCACTTGCGTTAAAGGCTCGTCAAGAGTGGGTCTGGATTTGAGGAACAGCAGTACAAAGTGCTTGTCAGTGGGAACCAGCCCTGGGGGTGACACACAAATTTATAGTTGACAATAACTTAAGACAGACAGAGCTCTTTATTGTGCACAGGTGCTTCACTGCACCTCGCTGCCTCAGCTCAGTACATCAAATCGTGCCTAATACGTTTAAGAATGCTCCCAGGCATTTCCCTCTTTCCCTTCTCTTCCATATAGGCCTGGTTTTACATGGCACAGCTCAAGCAGTACTTGTTCATCACAAAAAAGGAGTGCATAAGATTTGTTATCTCCTTAAAGTTCTGCTTGCAAGGGACTGACCTAGGATGAAAGCTTCCAAACCCTTTAAATACTATTTAAAAGCCCCAAACAAACAACACCCTCTTGTCCATATTAACTTCAGCAAATAAAGTACAGGGATTTCAAACTCCTGTGCTGCCAAGCACAATCTCACTATACAAGTAGAGACGTCAGTTTAAAAGACACAATGACAATTGAAAAACCTGTCAGTTTTTAATGAACACCAAGTTCTCTTGATGTTTCAAGCATTACTTCGCCTAGACAGAAACCACTGGAAGACCATCAAATACTAATATATTACAGGAGCACACAGTATTTCTTTCACAAAAGCTTTTCTCCCTCTCTGTGAATGACAAACATAATTAATTAGTACATTGTGCAACAACAAAACCAACAAAACCTCAAACAAAATTTGTAAAAAACCCCATTCTACTCCAGACTCCTCAATCACCATGTGAAACCAAAAACATAGTTAGGCAATGTTGCTCACAAACCAGAAAGGCATCAGTTGGGTGCTCCTCCTGTGAGCAATCATGACCTTAATACCACCCTCAATCCAAGCTCTTGAGAATTGGGGTGGAACAAGAAATGCAGGCTTTGCTCTTCTTTTCCTTGTCCATCTAAGACTAGAGCAGATTTCCCTAACTTAATCCATTCTATCAACATCCCATGGCTTCAGTCTTCTGCTGCAACTGTGCCGATAATAAAGATGCTGACAGCAGAATGCAGCCGAGAGCAGCGCTGTCGATAAAGACAACGTGCATAACAGGCATCGACGTGCTCTGCCAGGCCAATGTCATCTATCGACACAAAAACCTGCCCGTGTCCTGGAGAAACTCTGGGAGCATGTTAGCAGAGTCAGAAATGATGTATTGCTCCCCCTTCACCCACCAACTGCACACTTACACATACGAATAAGAACTTCACACGGGTGCCACCCAAAATTTCATCCAGGTAAGGCCATATTCCTGCTATATCATGGCAGACACCCCAGGTTCCTCTCCTCCCTGGAAAATTTCTAGCTGAGCAAGGCCATGGAAATTTCTCCTACCATCTTGCTGTCCTCCTCTGATCTTTCAGCCCAATGACCCAAGAACAGCCACAAACACTATCTACATTTCCCCCTGTTACTCAAATACGAGCAGCCCAACTGCTCCTGCCCACAAGTTTGTACCTAAAAGCCTGGCCCCTTTTCCTCATTTAAGATTTGGTCTCAGTGAACCTGAGCTATATGTCAGGTTATTTTTTTTCATAGCTTTGCTTTTGCTCCCTCATCAGCTTTCATCAGGTGCCTGCTCCCATTCATGTCAGAAGAGATGGGATAATGTGACATTTATTAGGGTGATGCATCTGTAGAGCCTTGAAATGAAGTTCCAAATCTGAGAAATAATTACTTCCTAGGGGAAGGAGGAAAGGAGCCACCATGCAGGAGGCAGCTTCAAGGATACCAGTGATTACAGACAACATGAGCCCAGTTTAAATGTAAAATTCTGTGCTTTACTCCACCTCCACCACCACCACATTCCACCCTCATCCNGCAAACATGACTAGTGCTCTGAGACTGAAGCTGGACTTTATACAAACAACAGTGCACAAGATCCTAGTAGTCAAGCTGGGGGACACTTGGGACAGTCCACACTCTTTTCCTGGCACGTCCCATGACCCATGGACAGCTCCTCCACAGGTCCTAACAAAGGAGTTTCTGCCACAGGAGCACAAGGAAGGATGAAACATTGCTCATGCTTCGTGCATCCTTTGCTCACTGACCAGGAGGGAGAGCAATACAAGTGGTTTAACTAACTAAATATAGCACATAGTCATTGGGAGTCTGGGGCAACCCAAACCCTTGAAAACTTTTGATGAGAAGTGTCATCTTCCAAAGAATCCACCTGGCAACGAAGGAGAGTGAGGGCACAATCAAAACTGGATTTTGATCATAGTAAAGTCCAGGACACACATTAATTCCAGAGTTTTCCATTTGACCATTGCCTTCAGAAACTGTGTTGACCCATGGATTGACCACTGCAGGGTGCAGAGAAAGCAGACATCTGCAGTGGATCATACCTGCGGAGATCAAACACCCTGGGAGAAGGCCTGGCAAGCTAGCGCATCCTGGAGCAGGAAACAGGCACTCAACGTGCAGAGGGGACCTTCTCAGGTTGAGGAGCTCTGAGACTTTCCTCCTTGGCACCTTAGAGCAATAGCAACTGTTACAAACTAGGGCATATGTTTTTTGAGGGCTTTTATAACAAGACTTCCCAAGGAAGGACCAATGAGACCCTATGGCTTACAGCATCTGAGCATGCGCCAGGACAGAGGTCCCATGCAGATCAGAAGGTCCCTTTCAACTGCAGTGACTACTAATTAGCAACCAGCACCAACACTGCTGGAAATACACCCATTTTTCTCAGCAGCAGAACAAGCACGTTCAGCTTAAATTACAGCTGTGGAATGGATCTACTCCTCTCCCCATTCTCACTCAGGACCAGGGAGCCTGGCCTCAGAGGAGGAGGTTTGGCAGGACAGATGACAGCAAGAGATACTAGCATGGGGAGAAGCCTGCAAGCACATCAGCATGTTCTCATGGGTTCTCACATGTGTCTTACCAAGTGCTCCCAAAGTTGTCCATTTATTTCACAGCTTCCCAAAACAATTCTGAATTCCAATTATCAATGGGAAAAGCTCATACTTCATTGATTGTGAAACCAAAGGATGATGAAAATCGATGGTACCTCTACCACCCAGGTATCCCCATTAAACACTGCAACCAAGATGTGTATTTTTTTCTGCTTCCTACACCACATGCTGGCTAATAGCATGAAAACAAGAAATTCCACACTTCTAAAGAGAAGCCAGCTCTTTGTGATGAGGAGGACTCAGAGCGATCCTAGAGCAGCAGCTGGTGCTTTGGCCATGTGCGGTGCACAGCCTGGCTTCTTACGTCTCTCTCACGCTCTTCCCCTTTCATCCTGTGCCTTCAAATTCTGGGCAAGATGCTCCCTGACTAGCAGTCCTGCTATCAGGCTGAATTTTGCTGCTATTGATAACAAAAAGGGGTTACCCTCAGAATCACGGGTGGGAAAAGACCTTTAAGATGATCAAGTCCAACCGTTCCTGTCCTGTGCTAAACCATATCCCACAGTACCTCATCTACCTGTCTGTTAAACACACCCAGGGTCAGTGACTCAACCCCCTCCCTGGGCAGCCTGTTCCAGGCCCTGACAACTCTTTCAGGGAAGGACTTTTTCCTAACATGATCTGACCCTGCCCTGGCCCAGCCACGTGCCATTTCCCCTTGTCTCCTTTCACTTGGGCAAAGAGACCATCTCCCACCTCTCTACACCCTCCTGTCAGGTAGTTGTAGGTGGTGATAAGGTCTCCCCTCAGCCTCCTCTTCTCCAGGCTGAACATCCCCAGCTCCCTCAGCTGTTCCTCTTATGATTTGCCCTCCAGCCCCTTCCCCAGCCTGGCTGCCCTTCTCTGGATGTGCTGGAGGACTTCAATGTCCTTATTATGGTGAGGAGCCCAGAGCTGGACGCAGTTATAGTATATTGCAGATAGCATGTAGGTATATTGCAGATAACAAGTAGGTAGCAGGAGCTGCTTGTCCCCTGTATTGGTTTCCAGTTCCTAAGGGTCTTTTTGTCTGGAGTTCAAACCCTCCTACGCCTTTTGCAGCCCAGGTAGCCAGTGGACCCACAGCCACCTGCCTACATGAGCAGCACCCAGAACAGGGCTGTGGATGCTCAGCTCCTAGGCAGAAAATGCAGGAACCCCTGCCCTTAACCTCACGGCAGCTTCATGCTATGGTTTGTCTCCACTTTGAGTACACGAGATGCCAGAGTTGAAGGCCCCCAACCTCAGGGGATGTTACCAGACAGCACAGCTACAGACCTTGATAGCAATGTCCAGTGGGGATAACAATAAATGTTGGATAAAGATAGAATAAGATTTTACTACTCCCCTAAGGTCAATGGAATAATTTTCTCAGCAAAACAGCTGAGACCTACTAAAAAAAAAAAAAAAAAGTCTCCTATGCAAGAGTGTCTCTTCCTTTAAAAATCTGGGACAAAGTGAAGAGTGCCAGATTGTCTCTTCCCCCTGAGCAGTCAGAAGAAAGCCGTGCTTCCCTCCAAGAGACTCTGATCCTGGTTTATAAAAATCAGGGGAAATAAGGAACTCTAGAGTAAATTAACATCAGCTGTTAATGAAAGCTAACAGTTTAATTAAAGGAGCAAGCCGCTTGTGCATGGAGAGATTGGAGAAATGCATCTGTCTCCAGGAGGCATGTGGCCTCTGTCCAGGTCTGGCAGGACCCAGGAAACACATATGGGATGAGTGCTCCTGGTGCAGGGTCTGACCCCAGACTGCTCTGGTGATGGTGGTAAAATGAAGACAGTCTCCCTGGGAGGGGGCTGCCATCAAGACTCCACATGTCTGCCACCATCCTAAGCACTGAATCCTTGACTTCAGGTCTCTAATTGTGTGACCAAACTGTCCTTCAGATACATGCCGTGTTTTGGGGTGAAGTGGGTGATAAAACCCCTTAAAGTTCATTGATTCATCCAGGTTCTTCTAAAACCAAGTTTACAAGAGTAATATCCCTTGTTTCAATGTTTAAAGAGGTGCACAGCCACGGAAGGACACTGGGGCATGCAGCACATACCTACATACGCTTGGCCTCTCCTGTACACAACCCACTTGCCCTGGGCAGGCAGGCAGAGCCCAAAGCAGCCCCACTGCACTGAGAACAGGATCCCATCCTCAGAGTCATCAAAAAGGATTCAGATGGAAGGAAGTTAATTTGGAGAGGAGAAAGACAGCTTCAGAAGTGCGCACAAGAGGCAGGGACGCCTTTCATAGGCTAGCTTTTCTTTCTAAAGGGGTTTCTTTTCCATGCAGTATAGATTTTGTCCTGTACTTTGTACATAGTCACACCTTCAGCCTCTGTCCTGTCCTCTGCTGCTTCTGTACACCATCTCCCACCCCTGCCTCTCACCCCACATGCTCTTTAAACCACGCTTTGTGTTTTGGCAGCAGGGACGTGGGTTTAGCTGTTGGTCGACACATCACAAACTGTGAGCTCAGAGTAGTTCTCTCTTTCTCTTCGTGGTAACTAGTTTGTGTCCCACACTGTGCAGAAGGAGTTGTGCTTTGGAATAACCCAGAACAGCAGAAGAGCTTCAGCCTGGAGCCGCATGCTGCTCGGGCAGAGGGAGGCTATGGCCACTTTGCACAGCCTGGGCTCTGGGTGGGGTTTTGTTCTGCATTTGTTGTTGCACTGCTTGGCCATCTTGCAGCTACAGAGAAGTATTTCCCACTTCCAGGAGTGCCAGTCACAGGGGGCTGCTCATAGAATTGCTCTGGAAACCCACCAACCTCACACCGGGGGCCGTGAGCAGAAACAGCTGGTAAAAAAAACCCACCTCATCTCCAGGTGCCTGTAGGAGACTTGTCAAGGTTCTCAGCTGCAGCAGCCTCCTGAAACACCTTTGGCAGGAACAGCCCAGTGTCACTTAGCTCTGCCAGCCAGGCAGGACCTAGCTGGCAACGCTGGGTGGCTCGCAGTGGAGCCCTGAGGGACCAGGTGTTTCCCTCAGCCCAGGTATCCCAAGCAGAGCCTCTCCTTCCTCCCCTCACCCACCTAATTTCTCACAACAAAAGTAAGATTTTTTTGGGTGGAGGAACTGCTACCTGGCTACCAAGTTTCCCTGCAGTGGGCTAGCAGGTCCCAGAGTTATGGGAGGGACCTCCAGATGAGCACAAAACTGCTGCCAAAGAAAGACTAAGCAGCCTCCTTGCCTCAGGACCCCAGCCCAGAAGTCACAACAGGGCCCTCAGCAGGTATTATATACACAGATTAAGTGCCACCCCCACAAGCCCTTTAGGAAGGCTAAAGCACAAGCAAGTGTTGTTTACCTTCATGGGAAGAGCAGCAGAACTTCATGCCAACACCAGACCTTGGAGGAAACAGAGCCCCAAGGCCCAGCAGCACACAGGGGAGGGGGCAGAGCTGCGCTGGCAGGAGCTGGACAAGGGGCTTTGTGGCACTGAGCAGACCCAGCTCATGGATACGTGCTCAGAGCAGGCTGCCCAGTGGGGTGGTGACAAGCTGCAGGTGGGGTCCAGCGCCACTGGGAGCATGCTGCCTCTCTGGAGGGCAATGGGTGATGCTGGGGAGCAGGTCCTGGTTCAGATGCCCGCCTTTGCCATGCCCCAGGAGTGTCCTGCCGTTCTTCTGGGGTGGCAGAGCCTTCATCCCATTCTGCTACCAGCCATCCTCCTCCTGGGGACAGGGAGCATCTGTGAACCCACATGAGGTCCCCAGACACTGTCTCCACATGCTATTTCCTGCCCCAGCCTGCACTCAACTCATGTGCTACATCCAAGGTCCTCAGAAGGGCCTGGATTTGCTCTTGAACCAGAAGCCAAAGGTACTGGGAACACTGGAAGCAATTTCCAGGTACATCTCCCAGTCTTTGCCCATGCAACGGAACAGGCTCCCCAGTAGCCTGCAGACCAAGTCACTTGACTGGGAGCTGGGAGCCCTGCTGCTCGCAGCCCTGCTGCAGCTTACTCCTGGAGCTTCAGCAGTGCCAGGTAACTCCTTGAAAGCAATGGGGCATTACTCATCTCCCAAGGCTGCTGGAAGGGCTAATTGCTTGACACTTGGATGCAAGGCCCTGCAGAGGAAGGTGTGGTTCAGCACACTCATTATGTGGCTCATTACAGAAGTTCATATTTACTAGACAAGGGAAGCAGCCTCCTTCCCTAGCATCACATATTTTTGTTCACACTACAAGAGCAGCAGGGTCTGCAGTGCTTGGAGTCCCTTTCAGCTGGTTCGCTATGAACCACTGTGCTCATCCTGCAGCTGCTGTCCCTACTGCCATCACCTCACTGGGTTCCCCAGCTTCTAGAAATGGACTGAGGCCCCAGTGTGTTTGTATTCCTATGGCAGGCTATGGTATTTCACTTAACATCTTCCTAGCACCTCTTCAGTGCCTTCTCTTTATTGAGAAGGTGAGTAAAGAGATGGCTCCGTGTCCTACAGAGCACTGTGACTGTTGCCAGAGGACTAGGGATAGCCAAGCCACTGGCTGCCACAGCCATCCCTGGGCAAAAAACCAAGGTTCCCTTCTTCTCTATCAGCTGGTGGAGCATTCGCCCTTCTGTGCCTCCCCTCTGTCCAGCACTATGCAGAAGATCAGCATGCCTCCAGGCATCCCTGCTCCTGTCTGTCACCTACCTGCTCAGAAACCTGTCAGCAAGTCCCTGGTTCCCGTGGGCTGGGTCACTGCTGGACCCATCGTGGGGTCACAGTGGAGGTGAGCACACTGTAAGAGCTTTAATCCTGAGCCTATAGGGGTGCAGAGGGCCAAGAGCATGGAGTAGAGCCATGAGGTGAATCTCATTTCGTCATGCCTTCAGAAAGAGGGAAACCAGGAGGCACCCTTTCTCCAGCCTCTGCACGGATACATTTGTGTCCTCATTCCTTTATTGGTGCTTTCATGGTTTACTGCCTTCACCAGACAGCTGCTGCCATGCAGTCAGGGGACAGGCTGCTAGTGCAGCTCCCTCCCTGGGACTGGTTTGGTGGGTGCATTGAGATTTTAAGTCCTTTGCGAGCTTCCATGAACAATGAAGGCATGTTCAGAAAAGGGGGGGAAAACAAAAGAGGAAAAATATACTATTAGAAGGAGCAAAGAGTCAATGAGTTCCATCACTTCCCCCAGTTGCTGCTGTGTCTAATCACTTCCACAGCGTATCAGGGAGTGTGAAATCTCCAATTAATTTTATTGCTGAGATTTTCATCACAGAAGAATGAAACCTTTCTCTCCTGAATGCAATTGTAGCTGCAGGTTCCTTCTCAGCTACTGAGTCTGCTCCCCTTACTCTGGGTACCACTGGGGACAGAGATAAGAAAAACCACTCCAAACCAGGTCAGGTCTTTTCTCTGATGGAAGCGTGCAGAGGAGCGCCAGGCCTTGCTAGAGAAACCTCCCAGGCCGAGCCAGGGAACCCCTTCCCAGACCTCTCACCAGCACACAGTAAATGAGACACGTGCACACTCCCTCCAGGGCTCTGCTGCCCAAAAAAGGCTCCTGCACCCCTCAGCAGCAGCAAGGGCAGAGCTCTGATCCCAGGTGCCCTGGCTGTGGAGCACCCAGGCTCAGCCTCCAGGCACCGTCTTACCTGTCTGAGCATTGCACTGTCCTCAGCCAGGTCATGAGGCTCTGCACCTTGTCAGGCCAACCTGTAAATCACAAACTCCTGACCTAGGGATAACCTTTTCTGGGCTGTTGGAGAACCTGAGGACAATTCCCCCTCACCTCATCCACACTTGCCAGTGTGAGAGCTCTCCCTCACCTGAAGAGCATCGAGGTCCTGATGCCATTACTGCTGTACACAGGGGGCTTCCAGTCAGTCACCTTAGCAGAGTACAGATTATGAGACTGAGCCGATCATGATCCTATAGAGTGAGATGCAACTTTGTCACCGTCTGCTGCACCGTGGTGGGAGCTGCTGAAGCACCTGCAGAAGTGGTGCAGAGCAGCAGAGAGCAGGAAACAAAGCATGCTCCATCCAACACCTTGCAAGAGGAATTCACAGAAGCAGAATGAAATCTGGGCTCTGCCCAGAAGACAATAGCCACCAGTCCCCTAGCAGAGTATAACAGACCTTTAGTGACAGCTGCTGAGTTGATGTCATCTATTAAAAGGCATGATCACAAACAGGTCCTTGGTTTGCTCCTGACCTTGAACTAGACTAGAGACTACTGCAGCCCTACCACCACTGGCTTGGCCTCTCAGAGAAGAGCACAACACACACAGAGACCTCCTGACACAGCCTGCTCCTTGCGTGCCGCAGGACCCACTTCTTCACATACCAGCCTTGAACAAAGTCACTGGCCACCCTGGCATTACATCCTGTTTATTATTTAGTGAAGCAGGGAGGGAATGGGGTTACCTGGGGCAGCACCAATTGTCCTGCCTCCCTGGCATGAGATGGGCCAGCACGAGTGAAGTAACAGTCCCACAAGACACCTACCTTGACCCTGTCCAGAAGGAAAGGCTACCAGGGACCAGGTTAGCACATGTGGCTACGCGTACTGCTTGGCTTCCACCAGTGTCCAAACTGGACTGAGCTGATCAGAGCACTGGGACAGAGAGAGAAACCCCTTAGCCAGGATACAAAACCAAATCAAAATTTTGCAGGCTAGGATGAAAGGGAAAGTACTTCAAAGACTGCAAATCATTCATTTTCCTTTTTGCTGTGGTTATTCTTTCCCCCTTGTTTTAATATGATGGATCACCTGATAATGATGGGCAGTTGCTCTGCCTGATGCATACACCCAGGATAAAGGAGAGCAGGAAATTGGATGTGAGGCACTCTACTGTATTTCAGTGAGTTCTGGAGCCACCAGAAGGAGACACTTGGTTGGATTGCTAATGCCATCGCATTCCACTCGGCCCCATGTTCAATTTCCTGCCATCACTCGCTGTGTCTAGTGCCCAGCCAAAGAACAGCCTTGTGAAGGGTATCTGATTCGGGGATGTACACGGATGAGGAACAAGCTCTGACTACTGTAGGAAATTGAACTGTTAATGAAAATGGTTTTCACCAGGGAGCCGCCTTCTCCTCTCCCTGCCTCCCCCATTCTGGTTGTCCAGGGCTTACAGTCACAACTGTTGCCTCTTCCACCAAGACACTGCTGAAATGTGTGTCCAGCAGGTCGAAGGAGGTGATCCTCCCCCTCTATTCTGCCTTGGTCAGGCCCCACCTGGAGTACTGTGTCCAGTTCTGGGCTCTCTCGTATAAAAAAGACAGGGACCTCCTGGAGAGAGTCCAGAGAAGGGCTACGAAGATGATTAGGGGCCTGGAACATCTCCCGTATGAGGACAGGCTGAGTCAGCTGGGACTGTTTAGTCTGGAGAAAACAAGATTTAGGGGGGACCTAATTAGTGTTTATAAATATCTTAGGCATGGGATGCAGGGGGAATTGGCCAGCCCCTTTTCAGTGCTCTGTGGGGACAGGACAAGGGGCAATGGCTGTAAGCTGGAGCACAGGAAGTTCCGCACCAACATGTGGGAGAACTTTTTCCCAGTGAGGGTGACAGAGCCCTGGGACAGGCTGCCCAGGGGGTGGTGGAGTCTCCTTCACTGGAGATACTCAAGTCTCGTCTGGATGCCTATCTCTGTAATATGAGCTGGGGAGCCTGCTTTGGCAGGGGGGTTGGACCCGATGATCTCTGGAGGTCCCTTCCAACCCCTGTGATTCTGTGTTTTAGTACCTGCTTTTCTAGCCCTGCTTTTTACACGGTGAGAAAAGCTCTCTCATGGACCCCACCTCCCAGGTGCTCTGCACCATGGTGGAGGTAACACGCTGAGCACACAACCTCAGTCACCTTCACTCTGCCACCTTCTGCATCCTAAAGTAAGAGTTGGTTTGCTTGCTAAGGGGATGGAGCAGGGAGAGGGACCACAACAGGGCAAGGGTAGATTTTCTAATATATGTTGACATCTCCTTTGGGTTTGGATGTGGCCTTCCAGGAGCTGTCAGGACACTGGGAACCCACTCCTATTGCAGGCTTCTCTTGGTCCTCCAAGCTAAATCCCATCACAGTCTTCCTCAGTTGTTTGGCAGGCAGGAGGGCACTCTTCCAGAAAAACCGTGATGCTTGCATGCACGAAGCCAAACCCTGATGTGGCACTGGAGCACTAAGTCCTGGATCTTACCCTGATGGTGTTTGGAAGGAGATGAAGCCTGTGAATCCCTGCCGTTGCTACTGGTGCCTCTCTCTGAACAGGACTCAAACAGCTTCATATCCCAGAGCTGCTGGACTCCGGACCCTGACCTACAGGCCTACTCCTGTCTTGCTACAGGCTCTTGCTTTGCACTTCTAGACTGCAGCCTGCTCCAAAGCCAGCTGCAGTGAAATACTCTGCAAGGGGTTTGCTCACGTACAGCCAGGCCTAAGCAAAGTACCCCAGGTATTTTATTTATAAAATAAACCCAGCTTATTTTTATTTTAGATCTATGGCCCAGACAAGCATCTGAACATGTATGAGTTCAGAGTGCTCTTCAGCTTTGGGGGACCTGCACTACATCCCCCAGAAAGCTATTTTAATTGCTAGAAAACCACCCAGCAATAGGGCTCCATGCCTTGCTGGCCCATCAGCCTGAACTGTAACACACGAGATCCTGATCCAACAAACTGATGCAATGAAGAGCTGTAAGAGGCAAAGCAGCAAATCATTCAGATGCAACAGTCTCTCTGCACTTAGCTGCTCTTTATGTTTTTTAAAACACCCAATAAACAAAACCACATTTAACTATTAACAGTCACACAGCAATTTTCATTGCAGAGCTTCTGCTGGCACAGAGAACGGGCAGTAGGGAGGAGGGGACATGGCTGGGAAGTGGGTCAAGAAGCTTCCAGAATGAAGAAAAAAATAATTTTCTTTTCTATCTTGCAGGTGGGTCACCTGAGACTATCTCAGTATTAAGCACAGCTGTTGGAAAAGGTGGCTCTCATTGCTCCTAGGGTTAAAGAGTCAGCCATATTCTTTACTGGGTTTTCCCTCAGTGCTCTTAGGACTCACCATCTAGCCTGCTAATAAGACCTAAAATGAGAGCTGCAGCTACAAGGGAGACTTCTGCACTGCTAGCTGGAAGTGATGAGTTTGGTGTGTCTATTACACCTCAGGAGCAGCATCAAGACCTCTCCTATGGGGCTGGAGATGCTTGGACAGAGGCAGAAACACTGGCTGGAGTGTTCCTCCTGAGCAAGGACTGCCATTCCCCAGAGCCATGAGTTCAGTTAAGCTGGAGAAATGCCCAGAAGGGTGGTAACAAAAGAGGTTCTTGCTAGAGGACCAGGAGGCCAGAGCTCTCTCCACAGCACAGAAGTGGGTCACAGATCCCTCCCTGCCAGGGACTGGGTATTGCAGCACACATCATGGAAACACAGAGCCACCTTACAGATTTCAGAGGTGCTAAAACACATTTTTGATCCAGCCCAAAAGACAAGCTTTGCTTTTCCTCTGCACCTCAAGAGTCTGGTTTCCAAATAAAGAATCAGTCAAGATATACAGAGTGTAAATGAGATCAATAACTCCCATCAGCTTTTAAAGTGAATAAAGAGACAGTTGAGGAGCTGGAAAGAACCATAGATTAAGCAGAAATCAAGGCATTTTCTCAGCAGCTGCTTTACCAGAATTCCAGAGAAGCAGGGGAAGACAGAGCTTCTTTCTTTACCTACTTGGCCTCAGGAGAGAGAAAACAGCATCAGCAGCTCAGGCTTTCCTTAAGAGCTATGCCCCACCTTACCCATCACCCCAGCAAATTCACAACAGGTGAATGCTACAGAACCAGCCAGGTCTGGGGGTGGGTGCTTTTTGACCAAGTGTCCCTGACAGCTATGGAGCTGCTTTCACTTACCCCAGCTGAAAATTTTCCCCATTGGCTGACATTTAACTGTCCTGTTTTTCCCAGGATTTATCAAGAATTCAGGCACTCAGGGTGACTCATTGCCAGCTAAAGCCGGAGCCAGCCAGAGCTGTCACACTGTGCAGCGACCCAGCTGCCCAGGGGGGCTCTCAGTAACGCAGCAAACAGATCCTCCCTTGCCTTATTAACTTGGGCATCAGCAGCATGTTGCAGGGCATCAGCCTGGTTGGACAAATCCCTCCTGTGCATTAGAGTTGTGAATGGTGAGGAGGGTCTCCCTTGGTATCACAATGGGGCAATGGTCACAGAATCACAAGGTTGGAAAAGACCATTAAGAGCATCAAGTCCAACCGTTCCTGTCCTGTGCTAAACCATATCCCTAAGTACCTCATCTACCCATCTGTTAAACACACCCAGGGTCAGTGACTCAACCCCCTCCCTGGGCAGCCTGTTCCAGGCCCTGACAACTCTTTCAGTGAAGAACTTTCTCCTAACATCTCATCTGACCCTGCCCTGGGGCAGCTTTGTGCCATTTCCCCTTGTCCTGTCTCCTGTCACCTGGCTGAAGAGACCATCACTCACTTCTCTACACCCTCCTGTCAGGTAGTTGTAGGTGGTGATAAGGCCTCCCCTCAGCCTCCTCTTCTCCAGACTAAACACCCCCAGCTCCCTCAGCTGCTCCTCATATGATTTGCCCTCCAGCCCCTTCCCCAGCCTGGTTGCCCTTCTCTGGACTCGCTCCAGGACCTCAGTGTCCTTCTTATGGTGAGGAGCCCAGAACTGGACACAGCACTCAAGGTGCAGCCTCACCAATGCCGAGTACAGGGGCACAATCCCCTCCCCAGACCTACTGGCCACACTATATTTTGGTCCCGCCAACACTGCAGCAAAACCCAGTTCGGTACCGAGCAGTCCAGCTGCCTGGTGTGCAGTTACACCAGGATAAATAGGAAGAAAATCCCTAACTATAATCACCTGTCAAATATCTTGCACCTTCCCCCGCTCTCCTCCGCTGCCTTTATAGCCTGTCTGTCTCTCTGTCAGCCAGCTCTCCGTTTTCAATGGATTTGTAGTCTATTTAGACTAGGGATAAAGCTTACATGTGAGCAGGTGAATCAGAGGCAGCAGACCAGTGCCCCACAAAGCCTAGAGGGGGAGTTGGCATATGCTCCCAGGGGAGCTGGGCACTGTGGCCAGCAGCAGGTCCTCCATCACCAGGACCTGGTAACACACCCCTGTCTGCATACAACAGGTACTTCACTCCTCAGCCTGCCTTCCTTCTCCTTCTGGTCCCACACATGAGGCCCAGACCACAAGTATTTTTCACTAGAGGGAAGCAGGATACACTTAAGGATGGACACTGGGAAGCCAGTGGTCATTCCAGCCCGGATTCCTGAGATCAGTCAACAGGACAATAAATGTCTGTGGTCCAGACAGGGCCGTGGCTTACGTGTGGGGCCAGGAAAGAGCTGGCCCAGCAAAGCTCTGGCCAAGTAGGCGAAGGGAGGGTTTTGCATTGGGAGTTATGCCAAGGGGTCCAGGGTAGCACTGTCAGACATTAATATGCTTGGCACAACATTAAAAAGAGGAACAAATGGGACAGGAGGCCAAAGCAAAGCCTTGATGTAGCACATGAAAGGAGACAGTTGCTATCAGAAGATCAGAGATGAGGAGGCACCTCTGCAAAGAAAAAAACACCGCAACAAAAAACCCAGGCTACTGCAGAGGTTCAGCTGCTGAACATCTGCATGACAGGCAGGAATTTGGGAAGAGCCACTTCTCTCTCTCTCTCACACACACAGAGGCCTGCCTTTCCCTGGCATATTCCAGAGAGAGGAGTTTTACAGGAAGGAAATGTGGGATGAAGCTGCATTCTAATGACAGAGCTGCAAAAAGCTATGGAAAACTGAACTGAGTGCACAGGATGAATTGAAGAGAAACACTGAAGTGACAAAGAGTTTGTCACTGGGATCTCTGGAGTGAAGAAAAATAAAAGGGAAGGGGAAACTGCAGAGCGTGGGCAGACAATACCCATTTGAATAGTGGCAACAGCATTTTTAGGCTTCTGAGAGCCAGATTAGTCCAAGGGCACTGAAGGTAGTGTTCATTTTGCAGGCCAGAGATCTTGCATTCCAGTGTAGGCTGCAGCAAGCACCCACTCCAAAGGTAAGCTGTTTGGTTCTCCTTAAAGTCTAGACATACTCTAGATGACACCATTAAATTCTTGTCCAAGCTGCTCACATTTTGTTAGAGAGGAAATAAACTGAGAACAGACCAAGCCCTGCTTATCCCTGCAGAAAGCAAGGGTATGTACCAGCCACGATACAGTTCGTCTCCCAGGGATCAAAGGAAGTGTTTGTAAAACTACAGAAACCACCTGGAGCTGCTCCATCCACCACTGAAATGCAGTGGTCTGGAGGAACACAGCAGAGATTTCATTAACCATAGCCACATCACCTACTTTAGGATAGGAGCTGAAGAAAGCAACAGCCAGATAGGACTGTGGGGATATGATTCTGCTGATAAAGAGAAATCACCATCACTGGACTTGGCTAGGAAAAGACACCAAGGGACTACAGGACTTTTTCCCTGGAAGTACCTGCATGGACAAGTCAAGTTTGGCAGGAGCCAAGAACGGGATGCAGCTGGGCCCCAAACACCAAGTTGTGGGAGCAACCAACCACTGGTATGACATATTCTAGGACATGACTAGCCTTTGGAAACTTCAGGTTGTAAAATGAGTATCTAGTATCTTCAACTGATCTGCTCCATTTCAAGCAGAAGTTTTGGGCCTAAGGCAGGGATTAGTCAATGACTTCAGATGGCGGAGCTTGTGTGAGAAGACAGCCTGGAGGGTGAACAACTCCTCCAAGATTTTGTGAGGATGCCAATGTCACAAGAAACTCCAGAACGTCCCCTGTGCTCTGTTCACAGAACACGTGCACCAGATGTCATCTCTTATAGCTCTGGTTGGGCCGTTCCTCCTACTTCTGAGCCTGCAACACAGGCAGAGGAAGAGCTGCCCATGGGAGTGGATCCAAGCAGCAGCTCTGGCCCACCACCACATCCCACCTGCAGAAGCACTTCAGCAAGGCCAAAGGGGGAGGTGGTGGTGGTGGATTTTTATTTTAATAGAATCATAGAATGGCATGGGTTGGAAGGGACCCCAAGGATCATAGAGTTCCAACCCCCCTGCCACAGGCAGGGCCACCAACCTCCAGGCCTGGAGCTACACAAGGTTGCCCAGGGCCCCATCCAACCTGGCCTTGAACACCTCCAGGGACGGGGCATCCACTACCTCTCTGGGCAGCCTGTTCCAGCACCTCACCACTCTCTCTGTAAAAAACTTCCCCTAATCAGTCTGCTCTGTGCTCCTGTTTCCCTTGCTCAGACTGGGCCTGACCCTTTGTGGTACCTCTTGTACCACCACTGTCCACCCCCCAGAAAACAAACCAACGATCAAAACAGAAAGGTAACATGAAAAAGTTAAATCACCTTCTTTGATCTCTGGCAAACTTGCTGTGAAATACAGTGAGAAACATTAGAAGGAAAGGATCAACTGCCCACAAACTTGCCTCTGTCTCTAAAAAAATATATATAAAAAACTCACACACAAATACCAACTGGGGTTTAGCTTCTTAACTTGCCTTCCCCACCTTTACAACCGTGGGTCATGTAGACATCATGAGAAAGATGAGAGGGGTGACTAGAAAGAAGAGCAGTGTGTATCCCCAGCATGCTAGTTACACAGCACTCCTTCGGAGGTGGGACATTAGGACAAGGGAAATGGCATGAAGCTGTGCCAGGGCAGGGTCAGGTTAGATGTTAGGAAAAAGTTCTTCCCTGAAAGAGTTGTCAGGGCCTGGAACAGGCTGCCCAGGGAGGGGGTTGAGTCACCATCCCTGGGTGTGTTTAACAGACAGGTAGATGAGGTGCTCAGGGATATGGTTTAGCACAGGACAGGAACGGTTGGACTTGATCTTAAATGTCTTTTCCAACCTTGTGATTCTGTGATCTTTCCTCTCATTGCTCTCATGCCATAGACAAGTCTTGCCAAAAATCACATGGACACAAGGTGACCCCTGCCTCTGAAAAGTGCTGTTTGGGAGACACCAGCATCTAGGAGCTGATACACTTACAGCATTGCCAGCTGCCATTATCAGTTCAGACCTGCTCAGGAGCTCCCTGCCTGCTACAGTCTAGATGTCTGATCAAAATTCTACTCCTGGCCTCATTTTGCAGGTGTCTCCAGTGAAAGGTTCTAGTCACTGTGGCTGCTCAGCCCTCTTCATTCCCAACCTTTGGTACTGGTTTAACCCTAAGGGAGGGCCAGCTGGCACTGCCCCAGTGCTGTCCCATTGGGGCACTGGTAGCAATTTGGAGACACCGTTGGCAGAGGGGGTCAGTGAAGGCTTCGCTCTGCAGAGATGAGCTTGCTAAACAACCAGCGGTCCTCAGCCAGGCAGGGATTCTGGGACACAGCCCTACCAGCAGCTGGGCTGAGGGCAACCATGGCTGGCTCCTTCCCAGCCCACCCACAGAGGGAAAGATCCTTTGAGGAAAAGCTTGGAGGTAGAGGACAACCAGGATTTTGCTCCACACAACACTTAAATCAGCTACTCCAGCCATGTATTTGGACCTCTGGAACAGTCCCATGTCTTGAGATGGCTTCCCAGGGCAATGGATATGTATACTCCATCTCCAGCTTCTGTTATGCTTTGATCCCAGCAGCTGGAAACATTACCTGGGAAGGCCAAGGCAAGAGGAAAAGTAATTTGCCTATGTTGTTAGGGAAATGGAAGCAGGACAGCAAGCTCCAGCCCTACAAATGTTTATCTTTGAGTTTATCTTTAATTACATACTTAAACGAAGCCTAGAGTAATTTAGTAAGTTAAGCATGTAATTCCACTTTAACTGATGGGTAAGTCCCTAAGGCGAGTGCTTATGCAGGGCTGCTCCCTAACCCTGCCAAGGCTTGCTGGGGAGCAGGAGAGCCCTCACTCAGGCAGCACTGGGAGGGCTTTAGCAAGGCACTGTACCAGTGTGCACATGAGAGGACAACGAAGCTGTGCCCCAAAGTCACTGAGAGTGCAAACCTGGATGGGAATAACCCACTTTCTTCTAGTAAAAGTTAGATAGATGGTGGATGAGAAACTGAACAGGAGCCAGCAGTGTGCTCCTGCAGCTCGCAAGGCCAATGGTATCCTGGGCTCCATCAGAAGAGGGGTGGCAGCAGGGACAGGGAGGGGATTGACCCTCTCTGCTCTGCCCTCCTGAAGCCCCAGCTGGACGCCAGAGCTGGGGGTGCCAAAACAAGAAAGATGTGGCACTGTTGGAGAGGGGTCAGAGGAGGCCACGAAGATGATCAGAGGGCTGGAGCACCTCCCCTACAAAGAGAGGCTGAGGGAGCTGGGCTTGTTCAGCCTGGAGAAGAGAAGGCTGCAGGGGGACCTCATTGCAGCCTTCCAGTACCTGAAGGGAGCAGACAAACAGGAGGGGATTCAACTTTTTAAAAGGGCAGACACTGGCAGGACAAGGGGGATGGAGTGAAGCTGAAGGAGGGAAGGTTTAGATTAGATATTGGGGGAAGTTTTTTTACAGAGAGAGAGGTGAGGGGCTGGAACCCTGTCCCTGGGGGTGTTCAAGGCCAGGTTGGATGGGGCCCTGGGCAACCTTGTGTAGCTCCAGGCCTGGAGGTTGGTGGCCCTGCCTGTGCCAGGGGGGTAGGAACTCTGTAATCCTTGTGGTCCCTTCCAACCCATGCCATTCTATGATTCTATGATAGAGGAACAGATGCAGGCTGAGGAGGGCTGCCCAGCCCCATCCACACGCTGTAGCAGGCAGCCCTGAAGCCTCCCCAGCAGCAGCACACCTCTCCATCTGCCAGCCCAGCTCCAGCAGCCACCCAGCTCACCTCTTCTCACCCCGGCACAGCTGGTCTGCAAGGAGTTTGCTGCACAAACCTGTCTACTTCTTAGTTTCACCACCTATAAAATTAGATTAAAAATAGACATATTCACCTTTAGAAAAAATATCTGGAGGTCCTTAGGTGGGTGCTGCACAAATAGAAATTGTCATTGTTGCCAACCAGGTAAAGGGAAAAAAGAAACAGGGATGGGAGCAGTGGGGGCAGGGAGGGAGGAGATCTATGCTGAACCTTTTGATGGGTCTGATGCCCAGGAAAGAAAAGGTAATCTCTTAAAACCACATCTACTCTTTGAAGTATTTCCTCATGTCTGATCAGGCTTGTGGCTGCCTGTGAACCTGCTCCCCTCCCCAGGTGCTGAAGGAGTGTCACCTAGCCCTGGGAGACAGGGGCAGAGCCCGCATCTTGTCTCAGGAGCTCCAGAGGCAGCACGGTTGCTGCAGGACCAGGCTGCCTTCCAGTCCAGGTCAGCTTCCTCCACTGATATTTGCTTGCTGCTTTCAGAGGGAGCCCTCATAGAATCATCAAGGTTGGAAAAGACCTCCAAGATCATCTAGTCCAACCGTTCCCCCACCACCTCTATACCTATATTACTAACTACCCCATGTCCCTAAGCACCACATCCAACCTTTCCTTGAACTCCCCAAGGGATGGTGATTCCACCACCTCCCTGGGCAACCCCTTCCAATGCCCAACCACCTCTTTCTGAGAAGAAATTTCTCCTAATTTTTAACCCAAGCCTCCCCTGGTGCAACTTGTAGCCATTCCCTCTCATCCTGTCACTACTTATCTGTGAGAAGAGTCTGATCCCCAGCTCACCACAGCCTCCTTTCAGGGAGTTGTAGAGAGCAATAAGGTCTCCCCTCAGCCTCCTCTTCTCCAGGCTAAGCAGTCCTAGTTCCCTCAGCTCCTCCTCATCAGACTTGTGTTCCAGCCCCTTCACCAGCCTCATCACCCTTCTCTGGACACACTCCAGGGCCTCAATGTCTCTCATAGTGAGGGGCCCAAAACTGAACACAGTATTTGAGGTGCGGGCTCACCAGAGCGGAGTCCAGGGGGTTGATCACCTCCCTGGTTCTCATACTCTTAGTGGGAATTTCTCCATTTCTGCCTTCAGTCAAGCCATGAGGCTGTGTATCAGGTGAAGATACACAAGACAGAGGAAAAAGCCATCACTGTGCCTTAATTAATCTTAAAGTTGTCTGTCATGCAGCAGGAGGTAGGATAAACATGAGAACAAAGTCTTGGTGCACTGAAGAAACACCACACTTGTGCTGGTGCCAGTACAATGGAGAATTTAATCTAACACTCAAGGGAAGAAGATGAGGGAGGAAGGGGAAAGAAGTGAGGGTTGTCCATCACTCTTGGGCACATCAAGGAGACTCCTGGACAACAGGAAAGATTACAGCAATAATTGCACGTCCACGTTGTTTGGTAAGGAAGGTCACCTGAGCCACCAACAGCACCTTCACCCAGGCACAGGGAGATGCAGTGAATGGCCTGGCATGCAACAGTTAATCCTCCTCAAGCAACTGTATATTCTCCTGCTTCTTTACCTGCCAGGGCTGAAGACATCCCACTCAGCACCAAATAGAGTGCTGAAAGCCAGTGCCTGCGTGCCCCTGCCAGAGCTGAGCTGGGGGGCACAGGGTCAGCAGTGACAAGTGACCTCTGGCAGTTCAAGCAGTGTGCTAACAGCACCAAGGAATTTATCCACTGATGAGGATCACTGTTCTGGGGATTGTGTAAATGCAGAGAAATCAGGTTATGCCTTCCTACCAGCCTAGGAAGGCTAGGCAAAGGGTGGGAATAAAGGGGTATTGTTCCTTTTTCCTGAATGTAGCAGAGCAATGACATGCTCTATCCATGCTTACAGAGGGAGAATGTGACAGACCTTTTCTACCTCCTTAGAAAGCAAGGGACAATTTCTTTCACAAGCAGCACCAGTAATTTCTCCAAGGCCAATAGTCAGTTCAAACTAGACAGCACAAATGCTCATTGGCATTTCAGAGGTGAACAGAAAATAAACACTCACTGTTGAACAGATGCCCTCCTTTCTTCTTTTGTGCTAGATCTGCTTTCTTCTTAGGCAAAAAGGTAAAAGAAAAAGGGATTACTAAGTAGCTTCCATTAAAGCATTCAATGCCACCTTGCCAGGGCTACCTATCCTCTGGGCAGGACTCTGGGTGAACATCCCAAAGCATGTTGCATATGATGGGCTTTATACTGGCTGGGTATAGTTTGGAGGGTAGAATCACCTGGGAAGGAATACACAAGGAGACAGCCAGCAGAGATGCACAAAGGAGGAAGCCAAATGAAACTGGGGAGCTGGGAGGGGGGGGAGGGTAGTGTGGAGTAGGGATGAGATGGGTCTGCCCTGGCCAGCACCAGCATCGCACAGAGTCAACTTGTGACTCAGTCAATCCACTCTGACCACGACGTTTCTCTTGGTAGAACATGTCCCCTCCACAGTTCCTCTGCTCTTACGTGGTGCTGCTTTCACTTCAAAAGGTGACATGATTAAAAGCAGTGCTAAAGAGACACATTGGTATTCATCCCACTCCCCCATCTCGGGTGGAACAGAGGTTCCAGCTTTCCTGTTAGCCAGCAAACAGTGATTGAACCTGAAAGGCACTTGGGGTGGGGAGTGGGGCAAGAGCAATTCTTTCTTTCCATTTTCTCCTTCCCTTACACAACACCAACCACCAAGGCTCAAACTTGGTTTGGTACAGCTTTCTCCTGCCCATCCTTCAACCTGCCAGCACTTCAGCATGATTAAAAGTCTGTCTCAGTCATGCCCACATTTCCCATGCTGTTGGCCACCTTAGCTGCTCTCTGAGGTCCTCACAGCCCCTTCCTTGCCATAAGACTCAGTATACAGCAGACACACACAGAGCTGGGGTTCAGCACATGCAGCAGCCAGATGCTTCCCCCAAAACAGAAGCCTCCCCTTGGATAAGCACCATGAAAGGCCTGCCAAGTACCTGCTGCTCCTGGGTGGCCCTGGGAACCAGTACACAGGCTGGGTAAGTTGCCCTTCCAGGGATACAGCTCATGGATATTCCAGTGCTCATTCCAGACCAGGGATGAATGTCCAATCAGTCTCTATTTCATAATGCTAGCTTAGCATTTAAAAACTGGGAGGTTCTACATAATAAAGAGTGAATTATACAGGTGTTAAACTATTCTTCCTCCAAATGCTCAACAGACTTGAAATTCTGCTAAAAACTATATAGAAGTGAGCAACCAGATGAGATCAGACAGACTATGCAGGGAGGCTCTTCAAAATGACAGGAAAGTATTTAATAAAATTACAGTTTATTCATGCAACATTAGGCCACTATAAACTTTCTCTAGCTTTTAATGCTTTTACCTCACATTTGAAACATATTCTTTTCCTGCTATGGTTTGAAACACATATCCAAATACCAAGTTAGGGTAATTCCTGCTTATGTGCTAGGTATTCAAAATAGAAGCCATAATTGCAAGCTGCTGATGCTATAAATGGCAGGCAATAAATCTCAACAACAGACAACCAAAAGGGAAGAAAAACCAGGAACATGGTTGCTTTCATCTAAAACCAGGACACGTTAGTCTGGTACAAGACCTCAGTTGTTGGAGAATTTTACCTCAAGTGACAGATTCCATGAAGTGCTTTTCTATTAGGAGGATTAAGAAAACACAAACATTTCTGCTCAGGATCATTGTTGGTGTCCCAAAACTCAGGGACTGACATTGGCTTTTCACTGTTCTTTCAGAAGATACCACTCTTACGCCTCCAATTTTTAGGCAAAAATGGGTGGGATTGCCAAAAGGCACTCTTTTTAATAAGAAATTGATGACCAAAAGCATTTTAATGATATCTTCTATGGTCCCCAACTTTTTTTATTCACTTAAAACCAGACATTTACACATCAGAACCCCCTTTTGAGCTAGATGTTTTGTAGCAGCATGCAAGCCTTGTGTAACAGCTTCACAGCAAGATCTGTTAAAAAGGACATCTTTACATGCAAAAACCAGCACAGGCACTTTATGTTCTACTTACCCATCAGCAATCAGTGTTTGTGTTAAGGGCTAATGAATTACTCCTTTGGGAATGTGGAAACAAGCTCCTTAGTAAACTCAGAACAAGGAGCTACCTCTCCAGAAAAATTAAGCAGAAGGCAGACGCCCTTCTGTTTCAAACACAGGATGTAAGAATTCTTTGCTCTTGAAGAGATAACTTTAAAGACATTTTCACATGTGCTTGGGCCAACTGAAACAGTTTTTCAGCTTCTATGGAACAATGTCAAAAGTGAACTGAACTTATATATATGCTCTTGTGTGTATGGATATAAAGAAATGCTGAGAGAGCTTCAAGGATCTCCGAGATGTTCTGAAGAGCTGCTGCCAGAAGGATGGTACAGTCTGCACCCTCTCTACCCCTGGACAGACATCCTGTCCGTGGCAAAGGAGTCCTGCCAGGACTGAGGTACCGAGCTGTGGCATCTGTGGGAGACAGCAACACTGCCAGGCCCTCGCTGCGCTGTCTACTCCATTTCCACAGAAAACTGAAGAAAAGACCTGTTCTTCCACTGGGCAACCCAGCAGCTCTCAGCACAGAAGCTCACCACGACACATGATGCCCCAGCTCTTGCTGCTGTTGCTCACCCCGGCCCATCTATGGCTCTGCAGAAAGCAGGCCACGCAAAGCAGCTGCTTCTGAGGCCCATGCTGTTTCCTGACACCAAGATGTCTCCCCGACCAAGATATCAGGAGGAGCAAGGGGCTGGAAACAGGGCCAGCAGCTAGCATGATGCTTCTCTAGTTCAGCTTCCAAGGGGATAATGAAGCGTGGTTTGAGGTAGCAGCAGCTTCTGTGGGACATCGCAGGCCTGAGTCCATGTGTGCACAGGGAGAAAGAAGCCATCCTCACCAAACAGATTTCACTTGGACTGGAAATTGTCAGTGTTTATTCACTAATTTCTCTCAGGAAAGCTGTTGCAGTGGCTTCCCTGCCATCACTGATTCAAATACTTGTGCTAATTATTTGGAACACAGTTGAAATTTGCCCAGCAGCTGCAGTTAGCTGGGATTTACCAAACAAGAGTACCCAACTGGTAAATGCAGATCTTCTGTCAGAGAACTCATCAGATTACGTGCACTGGAGCGAGGCCTACTGCCACGTATGGAAATGAGGACTTTGCTGTCCCCTAAGGATAGCCCAAACGCTCCCACGTCTGGACAGAGAGACAAAGATTGCCTTCAAAGCAACTGTGGCTTATTATTTATTTCTACCTTTTCCTTTTTTCTTTTTTTTTTTAGTAACAAAACAGTCATAATAATTAATCATGATTGTTTTGAGTGAATCTAATTACAGTGTTCCCTAACGCAGAGCAACACTCCCTCCACGCTCAGCCAACCAAAACAGCAAAATCACATCCTGAAAATAGCAGCAAGAGACAGTGAACAGAACCTGGCCTCCCACAACTCGTGTCATTACACCAAACAATCTTTTGAGATAGGCATCAGCTGGGAGCCTAAGACTCTGGAAGGTACTCCCTACCTTCTTACAGAGGCCAGCGAGAGGTTTCCTGCAGCAGAAGTCTCCCATGTTGCCTCCCTATGCCAAGGGATGTAGAAGTGACTGGTGCTGCCCCTAAAGTTGTTTTGGAGGGTGCTTGGCCAGCCCTCCCTAGGTGGAAGGCAAATTCATAATACCCTCCATGTACCTTTTGCAAAGGGTAGCTGCAGAGACAATTGGGGAGTTTTTAAGCAATTTTCCCCTGGCACAAGGGCTGGGAAGATACCCTGTAGCTAAGGGCTTTGCTGTAGGAATGCTGGAGTGAAATTCCTTTTTTTTAAACACAAAGTTCCACTATATCATTTTATGGTCTCTTCCAGAGATAATATATATGATTTCCTGCTCCATGAGTGACTTATGCAAAAAAACCCCCACCCACACATCATGTAATTACACTGATGCAACCATTCCAAATAAACCCTAAGGTAGGTTCACCACAAAAAGCAAACTAGGGACTGCTCTGAAAAGAATTTGCCAGGAAAACATACACAGATCACTGGCCAAAATCTGCTAGCAGAGAGCTCCTCACTTGGAGGTTAAGCTACTGTTGGTCAGGGTGAAAAACAAACTAGCATGGAAGGAAGGGACATGCCATCTGCACACCTCAGACTCTAACAGACATACCCATCCCCTGTCACAGCACTTAGGTCAGGAAGGCAAGGCATGGAAAAACACAGCATCCCAACAAAATCCCAGATAAAACCCTTCAGTTATTTTATCTGGGACATCAGCATCTCCCCCTCTCCCCCATTCTGATTGCCCAACAAACCCCTTTTCCACCCCAAGTTAATAGATCTGTGCATAAAAGTCAGGACTAGGTAAGGTCTTCAAGCATTAAGTCTGACTGGCAATTATCCACCCTTGTGGATACTGAGTTTTGAATTTAGGAAGCTTAAAACTGCCAAACCAATAAAATTTCAGCACCATATTGCCATAACAGTATATTAAAGACATCCCATGTAAAAGATGTTTTTACCTGATGCCAGAAGCCCACTGATGTAAGGGTACAAAGCTTTGAGAGGACTTACCCCTATTGTCTGCCTCCAAAAATGGCTGGTATTATATATATTAAAGAAAAAAAAAAAAGGGGGGGGGGGCAGGGAAAGACTCTCCTAATGCAGATTTTTGTTAGCCTCCAACAGAAATGAAACAAAACCACCACCCACATTACCACTCCAGTAGAGGCCCACTACCTTTTTGTAATAGAAATAATTGAGGCCAACACATCTCAGGTGTACTCACAAGGCAAATTAAAGGGCACTTGACTTCTCAAAGCTGTCAGGTCTCTTAAAGAGCAGGAAGGGTAGCAGTTGCAGATGGAAAAGTGCTAGGAGGGTCACTGAGCCCACAGCCTGCTGCCAGGGCAGCATTGAGTCCCCAAAGAGAGGACACAGCAAGACTTCAGCTGATACCAAGCCTGCTCTAAGCCAAGAAATGACAATGGGGACTGAGGATAAAAGCAACTGGCAGCTGCCTCTTTGTGTTCTGCAGAGGAGATTCGGGCAGATCTCTTTGGAATAACACTTAGAATGTCTCACGTTAAGCAGATGGTATTTGACTGTCTGCTCTTAACACATAATCCTGAATAATGCTGTTTTATAATAATAGTCATCATTACCATCACCATGATGTAATAATAATGCTGGTTTGCTTGCTACAAGAAACCTGAAGCAGCATCGATAGTCTCACAGGGCCAGTTTGCTGACACGCTGTTCGTGCCCTTGCTGCACTCACAGTTCTCTTTAGTGGCAGGAAAGATCTTTTTCTTGTTCCCTGTTGACTTGGAAGAAACTATGGGTCCTCTGAGCTTATTGCCTGTACACCATGAGCTCTGACTGAAGGATGGCCTAAGCACAGCTTTGCTTTTGAAGTAGGAAAGGTGTGTTCCCTCAGGACTGCGTTCAGTCCCACCCAAGCAAGCCCATAGTATGACTCCTCCTTGTCCATGCCATGATTCGCCTCCTCAGAAAGGCATCTGGGTTTGCAATTGCTAGCTAAACACTGGTGTGACACAGTGAGATACTTGCTGAAGTTTGTAATAATAAATTACTGACATCATCTTTATCTCAGCTGTCAAGGAAAACAGCAGCTTCTTGAGACAAAGAAGAAATAATAACTTTAAAATAGAGCAGTGTCAGATTTTCAAACTCATTCAGAACCCCTAACACCCTCCCAGAGGGTTCAAGCAGAGAAGCCTGAGGGGACTAGCAGAACACAGGCCCTCACTGTTTTTGCAAGCCCCCATCTGAAGGTTTTGTCTTAACTTCCATGAAAGCCAAAAGTAGAGTGCCTCAGGCTTACTAAATCAGGAGACTCCTTGGGATCCAGCTCACCCAGAGCTAGTCTTATAAAGGCAAAGTGATCAAAACTTGTTGTCTCAGTGCCTTCCAAGATAGGAAGGAAGAAGCAGCGAAGCACAATTCAACACCCACCTCGATAGACATCTACCTTTGACTGAGGTGCTCAAGGTCTGTGTGTGCCTTGATGTTCATGTATGCCTAGACACTTGGCTTCTAAGGAGCTGCCATGTACCTTGGTGGGAAAACAAATTCTCTTCTGTGTAACCTTGCAGGCAATCACTGCACAAGGCTGCCATCCTCATCCCTCAGAGGTGATCCCTGCAAGGCCCACCTGGGCAGGGCAGTGACTGCAAAGGAACACTATGTTCCAGCTCTCCACAGTGTGTGCACAGAAAGGGGAATGCAGTCTTTGCGGCTTTCTAATCTCTCTTTCTCTCTCTCCCTCTCTCTATATCTATCAATCTATCTATCTATCTCACATATCCACTAAAAACTGTCTTAAGAGTCATATTGCGACACCCAAGAGACCTTTAAGGTATGACATATTTTCCAAATTCCAGATCTTCTGCTACCCCTCTTCTCACAAAGAGTGGGACAGAGTGGTGAATCCCCATCTGGAGTCCTGTGTCCAGAGCTGGGGCCCTGAATGCAGAAAGATGTGGAACTGTTGGAGAGGGTTCAGAGGAGGGCCACAAAGATGATCAGAGGGCTGGAGCACCTGCCCTACAAAGAGAGGCTGAGGGAGCTGGGCTTGTTCAGCCTGGAGAAGAGAAGGCTGCAGGGGGACCTCATTGCAGCCTTCCAGTACCTGAAGGGAGCAGACAAACAGGAGGGGATTCAACTTTTTAAAAGGGCAGACACTGGCAGGACAAGGGGGATGGAGTGAAGCTAAAGGAAGGAAGGTTTAGATTAGATATGAGGGGGAAGTTCTTTACAGAGAGAGTGGTGAGGGGCTGGACAGGCTGCCCAGAGAGGTGGTGGATGCCCCATCCCTGGAGGTGTTCAAGGCCAGGTTGGATGGGGTCCTGGGCAACCTTGTGTAGATCCAGGCCTGGAGGTTGGTGGCCCTGCCTGTGGCAGGGGAGCTGGAACTCTGTGATCCTTGGGGTCCTTTCCAACCCAGACCATTCTATGATTCTATGATCCTCTGAGGCAAAAGAAACTTCTCCAAGGACAAAAGAGGAGGGCACAGGAATACCTTGGTTGGCTGCTGCAGGAGTTCCTAGAGCACAGCATCTCCAGGCAGAGAGCTCAGAAGAGAACTAACACCTGTTCTCTCTCCAGTTTTTTGGCATTACCTCAACACAAAGAAAGAGACTTTTTGGGGAGAAAATACTTATTTTTTTAACCTTAGGCAGCTGTAGAAAATCCTGGGCATCCTTCTACTGGTAGCAAAGGAGATAGGAGAAAACAGTAGATACCTCAGGGATAAATAACTGGGAGACCCATATACGGCATGATATGCTGCACGCAGATGGTATTATCAAATTAGTCAAGTTAATCTAAGGAAGTAATGTGCAAACCTGGCTCTGCTAGGAAATGGCATCTGCACTTTGAAGATCATGTGCAATATGTGTTAGAAAAATGGACCTGTCAGGTAACACTGCACATCCGTGGGTAGCCTCAAGGGACAAAGACCACTCAATTTTTAATTGTTGTTGTGAATAATTTATTATGGGGGTAAGAAATCTTCTTGAATAGATGAAAGATAATAAATAAAAGTCTCCTCCACCTATTCATATTCAAAATCACTGACCAGCCAACTGGGTCTGTCCATAGAAAGCACAGGTTCCCATATCCAGCTTTTTCTTGCTGAATAACCTGAATTAGTCAGAAAACTCAGTTCACTTAACAAAAAAGGACATGTTCTATGCTGGTCGTGGAAGATATACTAAAATAGACATTCAAACAAGCATTTAAAAAAATTAAATTTCTGATTGTTTTAAATATAGGGGGGGTTTAGCTAAACTGAAATATTCCCAGCAATGACTTCCCTAAGTCAAGTTGCAAAACACTGTCAAAATTCCCTTTTAAACCACCCCCTCCGTATCAGGGTGAGGGTAAACTCTTCAGAATTTGATCAAACTGATAAAAATATAACAGATAGGTTTTCCTGTCTATTATCCCAGCAGAAGCGATAAGGATGTTTGCATTTCACAGGGAGCACATGGCCCAAGAGGCCTGTTGTAAGAAATGTGCCATCTCAGGCTTTTGTCCTTGAATCACTTCTACCACCCAGGCAGGATGTTTGCAAGGCAAAAAAAAGTATGTATCTGCAGCAGGACAGATAGATAAAGGAATGGTAAGAAGAGATGAGTCCAAAATGGGATGGACTGCATTCACTTCAAAGGTCTATGAATGGGCGTAGGATGGAGATTTTTGATCTTTGATTCCCAGTTTGTTGCTGGGCAGGTAACATAAAATGATAGAAAACCTAGGCACTTAAACACAGGGTCATAGAATCATAGACTGGTCTGGGTTGGAAGGGACCCCAAGGATCATAGAGTGCCAACCCTCCTGCCACAGGCAGGGCCACCAACCTCCAGGCCACAAGGTTGCGCGGGGCCCCATCCAACCTGGCCTTGAACACCTCCAGGGATGGGGCATCCACCACCTCTCTGGGCAGCCGCTTCCAGCCCCTCACCACTCTCTCTGTAAAAAACTTTCCCCTCATATCTAATTTAAACCTTCCTTCCTTCAGCTTCAATCCATCCCCCTTGTCCTGCCATTGTCTGCCCTTTTAAAAAGTGGATTCCCCTCTTGTTTGTCTGCTCCCTCCAGGTACTGGAAGGCTGCAATGAGGTCCCCCTGCAGTCTTCTCCAGGCTGAAGAAGCCCAACTCCCAACAAGGACAATGCCTATTCTTAGACTAGGAAAAATGTTGTTTCTCTTCTCATTATGTTAGGGCATATGAGCATGCTGTTGGAATATTTAACACAGGATGACAATATTTAGGGTGAACTCAACAGAAGTGAATGTAGGTTGCAGCATTAGAGGAAGCAGGGAGAAAAAAAAGGACGTGTTTTTAGAATCAACTTCATCATTTCATCTAAAAATTGCACTGCCATTAATTAGCTGGGGTAGCAGAATATTGGATGATGCTGTAAAGGGTAGAGAGGTGTTTTCCCCCATCGAATTGCAACTGTGCACGTGTGGCGGGGAGAACGTACAGAGCCACAGAGGCATGCAGCCACACTCCTCAGCACACAGGGTGAGCACTCATTTAATTAACAGAGGAATTGACTGGTACAGCTGATAAAAGGTATTTTACAATACTACCCTCTTTATTTTTTTCTTTACTCAGGTTGGTTGACGTTTTGCAACCTGTTCATTGAGCAGGATCTGGTTTGATGTATCTTTGCTGTTGCGAATAATTTATTATGGGGGTAAGAAATCTTCTTGAATAGATGAAAGACAATCAATAAAAGAACACTTTTTTGGTGAAAAGTATTGGAAACTGTTGAAACATTTTGACAGTCTTTTAAGGGTAAAAACACACTTTTAACATCAGTGGTGATTTTTTTCATTTCCAGGGTTAAGCTACCTGAGGAAAAAAGTATCCAGAATGGAAAAACATGAAAAGGAAAATAAAACATTGCAGTTCACCGAAAGGAAAGTATTTCTAAAACCAGCAGCCTGCAAAACATACTTGACTTTTCATTCTGACTTGAGTTTGAGCTCAGAAGTTTCTTCCTGAAACAGAAACAATTTTCTTTCTGACTCTATCCAGAGGGACAAGTCAGAAAGAACACTCCCTTTTCTATTACTATTTTTTCCCTAAGCTTTTTTCTTTTCCCATTTCGTCTTTTGTTTCCTTTTTCTTCACTTTCATTTTCCTTCTTTTATTTCTTAAAGTGCCCTATCTATTGCAAAAAAAAGAAGAAACTTGAGCCTGGAATCTGAGATTCTTTGCTCCTGCTCTCCTCTCTTCCTCTGTTTATTCAGAAGGAGCTTGAAAAGAGCTATATTAAGCTGAAATTTTATTTTGCCGTCCTCTGTTCAACAAAAGATAGGCCACTAAAGCCACTAAATCACAGATAACACTTCCCTGGGCAACATTATTAGGAACTGACAGCTGGTGATGGATGAAGATCTCATCTTTTAAAGCAAAAAGTACATTTAATTTCCTTTGTACATAAAATAGAGAGCACAGCATTGTGTATCTGAAGATAAAGAGACCCAGTCTTTACTAGGTGCCATACTTAAGGGGATATAATACTAGTCTATGTTTCCAAGCTTACATTTTACAGGACATTTTCAAATTAATTTAGAAACTGCTATTCTTCAGTTCTTGGTAGAGAATGAACTTTAAAAAAAAAAAGAAAAAAGAGAAAAAAGAGGGTGACATTTTACAGCCAGCTCCATTAGAAATGAGCAGCTCAGAGGCTGAGCTGTTACTTTTTAGGAGGAACACTGGCAGACAGGACAGGAAGAGGAGGATGGATGTTCAGGGCAGAGAGACGGATTTACCCCAGTCCTGCCTGGGATTAAGCTGTAGGCCTGAGAGCTACTGGACATTCTTGAGGTTGATACTGTAATGGATTTGGCACCGAACTCGCACATTGGTATCGAACAACAAGAATCTCATCAACTACCTTGAAAAAGACATGCTAAGTCTAGTCATTTTTCCATTAGCTGAAGCACATCAAGCCAGGCTCCATGTATGTATGGCTACAGGGGCACTGGCAATACACAGTACCCCCTTATTTCTGGCTTTTGTGGTGGTTTGGGTGGATTTTTTTCCTTTCACAAATGACCTTTTTCTACGACACATACTCCTCATATTTGCAATGTATAACCATATTTTACATATCCTTTCAGCAGCACTACAAGCTGCTGCTTTGAGTTTAACACACCTCCCAAGCAGCACATAGAGCTGGTGAAGGTGAAATTTTAATTGCCTGTCTTTAAGCAAGACAGCTAAACCACAGAATCACAAGGTTGGAAAAGACCTTTAAGATCATTGAGCCCAACCGTTCCTGTCCTGTGCTAAACCATATCCCTAAGTACCTCATCTACCCGTCTGCTAAACACACCCAGGGATGGTGACTCAGCCCCCTCCCTGGGCAGCCTGTTCCAGGCCCTGACAACTCTTTCAGGGAAGAACTTTCTCCTAACATCTCATCTGACCCTGCCCTGGGGCAGCTTTGTGCCATTTCCCCTTGTCCTGTCTCCTGTCACCTGGCTGAAGAGACCATCACCCACAAGCACAAGTTCAACAAGAGAATACGGTCTGTCTGATTCCAGTGGTGTGAAAGACTGCTCTGGGTTCCTGGGGAGAGGACAAGTTTGAGAGAAACATCTGCATGGAGTTTTTGTTTCTAAGTCTAGAGACTGTGTGTTGGCTGAGTCTGGCTGCAAGTCCATGTAGGAAAAGAAGGCCTACCAGTGAGCAATTGCCTTCCTGTGATTAAATCCTAGTTAGGAAGTCTAACATAGAGTGGAAATTTTTTGTGAACCTTACTCCACAGAAGGATGAAAAGAGGTTTTCAACTGAAAACACTGACAAAAAGCAGCCTTTCCAACCATAAATATTAATGGAAAATTCTGTGACCATCGTCATGTAAAAACAGTTATTCTGCTTCCCCTAAGACTTCAGATCATTCCCTGCCTCTGTTTCTTTAGTCTTATTTTTTTCCAGTGGACATAAAGTAGTTAGGAGCAAAGGACAATATTAGGCTTTTCCATTTCTTAGAGAAAGAAAAGACTGGGAAAAAGAGGATATAAAAATGAAACTTGCCCTGAACTTGTACTGGAAATTCAAACACAGCAACTCTGAGCAAATGCATGACCATGAAGGTCTACATAGTTACTTCAGAAGGTGAAACCTACTACTTCAAGTTTAACCTCCAGACATGCACATACACTTAAACAAGAAGCATCTGAACAGTGACCTTTAAATCACTCCCAGTCGCTGCTTCGCTGTGAAGTAATGGATTTCTCTCCCTGCTTTTTGGGATTGGTCCCCAGCTGATGATGGGCTATGTTTAAGTTGTTTTTCAGAAGTTTCTGCATCCTATATTCTGGTCTAAAACTCTGTGGTGGGCTGACCTTTACTGGACTCCAGATGTCCACCAAACTACTGCATCACTGGCCTCCTCAGTAGGACAGAGGGGAGAAAAATAAGATGGAAAACCCATTATGGATCAAGACAGAGGCAGTTTAATAAAGCAAAAGCAGAGCTGCATGCTGCAAAGCATGAAGCAAAGGAAATAAAAAGTATTTAGTCTCTGCTGCCCATCAGGACATGATGTCTGGCTACTTCCCAGCACGCAGGGCTTCAGTAAGTGCAGCAGTTACTCCGGAAGACAAATGCAGTAAATAACAAATGCCCCTCTCCCTCCTTCTCCTTTCTCTTAGCTTTTATTGCTGAGCAGACATCACAAGGTATGGATCCCTTTTGGGCAGTTTGGATCCACTGTCCTGGGTAGGTCCCCTCCCACCCCTGGCCTACTGGTGGCGAGGGGGGAAATGTTGGAGTGACAGCCTCTATGCTCTGACTCCATCTCAGCCAGACACAATACAAGCTCCCATCACTCTTACTATGCCATAACCTACCTTTTTTGGGCAGCTGGAGCCATTTTCAAGACCTTGGAGGACTGATTTTTCTCTGCATCCTGATTCAGAAAGCCACCTGCTCATCCAGGTGTATCTGGAAGCTCTGAAATACAATTACTATGCAGGTTTTGAGACCTTTTTTTAGATCATGGTAGCTACAGCTATAGCTATGTGTCTCCATCTGTATTACAGCTGAACTAAGATATAGAGCATTTTCTCTTTTGGGTAGTCCATGAGTCTGCAAATTTGAAGTGCCACAGGAGAAACATATCCAATTAGCAGGATCCACAGAGCTGATCTCATACAGAAATCTGGTAAGCATTCTGGGCTGCAGATAACTGCTGTTGGGAACCATCCATCTGGATACTTACTAGTGCTGTGCCGAGCTCTCCCCACATTCCTTCCACTTCTGTGCCCTGCTGCTTTTCTGGTTATGGAGGATCCCACAGACCAATCTCACAACAGTGTCTTTGAGAGACACTTTCTTCTTTACTGTCCAAACAGGGATTTTGAAACTGATTTTTCAGTTCACATAGATACCTGGCCAAGCTCCCTTTAATTTCTAATTTCAGCAACACTGACTAGAAGACCTGGCTTCTTCAGTCCTGTCTTTTACCCCTTTAATACTTCACAGCTCTCACTAAAGCCTTGTTCTCATTCCACTCAGACCAGTATGTGCCAGTTACCAAAGAGGATGAAAAGATGTCAATCAGTGTCTCAGACTGACAACTGCATTTAATTACCTCTGTGCCCCCAGCCACCGATGTTTAGAATAACAAAGCAGGAATTCAGCAAGGCTGTCCCAACGAACCTGGGAGATAACCAGACAAAGGACAGTTCAAATAAGCAGCCAAAGTAAGCATGAGTCCTTGCTGCAGTTTTGTGTACTGTGCTGCTTCAGTGGCTTCTGTAAGCTGCAGTTACAGCTCTCTGCAAGCCCCATATTTTGAAAACATTGGTCCATTCAAGGCCAAATTTGAGACTGAGCCTGTCAGAGCTGGTCATAGCGCCTCTGTGAATCACATATAGGAGAAAAAAAACTGCTGGCAGGTGCACTTTGCCACCGGAGCGGGAGTGAGAAGATGTAACAAGCTGCACAGACTCCAAGGCCAGGCCCAAAGGAGGGGGGGGGATGAAGAATGAGAAGAGAAAGTTTCCCCTGCAGCTCGTGGTGGAGTCCATGGTGAAACGGGTGTCCCCCCAAAGCCCATGGATGAGGACGGGGAGCAGAGACACCGATGCCCTGTGAAGATTGATCCACGCCTCAGCAGGTTTGCCAAGGGACTTGTGACTTTGCGGGTGACCAGGCCGGGGGGCCTGGGCCCGGATGTCAGCACCCTGTGGAGGGGAGAGTCCTGCTGAGAGGCCTGTGGTGAGGGGATGACTCCCCGATAGAGAGGACTCACGCTGCAGAAGGTCGTGGACACGACTCTCGCATGGGTGGGACCCCACGGTGCTGCAGGGGAAGGGTGTGTGTATGTGGAATGCCCCCCGCCCCCAGCTGAGATGGAAGACAGCTTGGGAGGAACGGACTGAAACCCCTCACTCCCCATTCCCTGCCCCCCCTGTACTGCGAACGGGAGGGAAGAAGGGAGCGAATCTCTGATTAAAGTCGAGAGTGCGAAGAGGCGAGGGGTGGGGGGAAGGAGAAGTGATAAGATCTGGGGAAGAAAAGCAGCTTGTTGGGAATCACCGGGACCCCACTGCCCATTCCCTGCCCCTCTCCGTGCCGTGTTGGGGGGGGGGAGAAGGGAGTAAAATCGTGATAAGGTTTAAGTTTGCTAAGAAGGGAGGGGTGGGGGGAAGGTGCTTGAAGACCTGGCCGCTTCTTACCTCGTTCCGGTTCACTGGGTGTATTAGCTGTAGTAGTAATAAATCACTTTCCTTTATTCTGTGCTGGGTCTGTTTTGCCCATTGCACTAATTGGAGAGTGATCCCTCTGGCCTTATCTCAAGTCCTAAGCCTCCCAATATCTATTTTCTCCCCTTTTTGGCTGAAGGGGGAAGTGAGCGAGCGGCTTGGTGGGTATTTGGCCTTTGGTTAGGACCAAAACCACCACAGTCCAGAACCAATTGAAGTTTGCCTTTCTTTGCTACTGTCATGAACTGTAATTCTCTACATTTCTGGAGTGCCTTCTACTTAAGGATGCATGACAACTTAAGAGACTTTAATTGACTCTCAACATGCCTTTCATAGGTATTATTTCCAATTCAATGGCTAAGAAAAGCACAGCATAAAACATCAATCCATTGTCCAAGTGCATGGCAATAAAATGCTGAAATAGCTCTCCCAATTTTAAGAAAAGCACAGCTTCTGTACCTGCCAAAAGTTATTCTTTGTCAGATTTGGTTTTTTTAATTCATAAATGAGCCAACAGCATAAAATAAGAAGTGGGGTTTTCTTTTAGTGGTCTATCCATACATATGGGTTGCCTCTTAAGAGGGAAGCTGAAGGAAGGGAAAGTTTTCTAGCTGCATGTCAATGTTTCTCAGAGATGCTAAGAGAAATCCATTGCTTTCCAGAGATGCCACTACACAGGTTGTTACAGATATGCCCCCAGAAACTACACAAAATGTAGTGCCTATGAAAATGGGGGAGGTGGGGACACACCACAGTCAACAATCAACCAACTACAACTGGGTCCTAAGTTACAACATGTGTTCTTCATAGGGGCTTCATGAAAGAAAAATTGCTTTGCTTCTTCCCCTGGGGCAAGGGGAAGCTTTTCCCTCACAGGCTGTTCTGAGAGGCCCCCGCGTTCGTTTCAGAGCCAGTGCTGGTCCGTGTTGTGAGCCAGTGTCGCCAGGCTGGGAGCTGGTCATGCCTCTCCATGGCAAAGCGATGGCAACTTCCCCTCTCCTTCAGTCAAGGCGACTGGAGACCTGGGCAGTGAGAAACCAAATGA
>VZTU01006664.1:0-57290 GCA_013400835.1 Zapornia atra
AAGGGGCATCTACTACCTCCCTTCCTAATATCTAAATATTACCTCCTTCAGCTTAATGTCATCACCCCTTGTCCTATCACTCCCTGCCCCTGTAAACAGCCCCTCTGCAGCTTTCCTGCAGCTCTTTTAGGTACTGGAAGCCTGCTCTAAAGTCTCCCTGAAGCCTGCTCTTCTTCAGGCTGACCTTACCTGGACAGGGTGGGGAGAAAACAAAATGGAAAAAACCTCATGTGTCAAGATGATGGCAGTTCAACAAAGTAAAGGCCACATGTGGAAGCAAGTAAAAACAAAAGATTGGTTCTCTGCTTTCCATCAGCATGAGATGTACAGCCACTTCCCAGAAAGCAGTGCTTCTGTAGTGATTGCTCCAGAGACAAATATCGTAATAACCGATGCCCCCTTCCTACTCCTTTCTCTTAGCTTTTGTTGACAAGCAGATGGCATACGGTATGGAATATCCCTTTGGTCTGTCTGGGTCACCTGTCCTGGCTGTGTCCCTTCCCAGGGTCTTGTCCACTCCCAGCCTACTGGTGAGGGGGAAGTGTTGGAGAGACAGCCCTGGTGCTGTGCCAGCACTGCTCAGCAGGAGCCAAAACACCAGTGTGATGCCAACACCTTGCTGGTGACTGATACACAGCACAGCACCCTGAGCGCTGCTGTGGGGAAAGCCAACTCCAGCTCACCCAGCCCCAGTACAATAATGTAGAGAAGTACAAGCCCAGTTGCACAGCAGAGGGAGTGTAGGGACTACAGGATGAGCTATAGAGGGAATGGGCAGCTGCTAGAAAGTGTGTGTACGAACGTTTTAACTGTATTTTTGTTATTGAGGGTTTTTTCTGTATGACAGTATTCTGGGCTCCTTGGTTTAAAAAGGACAGGGATCTCCTGGAGAGAGTCCAAAGAAGGGCTACGAAGATGATTAGGGGCCTGGAGCATCTCCCCTATGAGGAAAGGCTGAGTAAGTTGGGACTCTTCAGCCTTGAGAAGAGAAGACTAAGGGGGGACCTAATTAAAGTCTATAATTATCTTAAGCAGGGGATGCAGGGGGAATCAGCCAGCCCCTTTTCAGTGGTCTGTGGGGACAGCACAAGGGGCAATGGCTGCAAGTTGGAGCTCAGGAAGTTCCGCACCAACATGGGGAAGAACTTTTCCCCAGTGAGGGTGACAGAGCCCTGGGACAGGCTGCCCAGGGAGGTGGTGGAGTCTCCTTCTCTGGAGAGATTCAAGACCCATCTGGACACCTATCTGAGTGATATGTCCTAGGGAGCTGCTTTGGCAGGGGGGTTGGACCCGATGATCTCTTGAGGTCCCTTCCAACCCCTAGGATTCTATGATTTACTTTATTTTCTTTTTCTGTAGTAATTAAATCTGGATTGTAAGTGTTCCTGGATAAGACAGTTAAGACTAATTATACTAACAGTAAAGGATTGGCTTTGCATGGAGGATGTGTTTCCTTTTTGCCCATAACATGGCTATGATGGTAGTGGTGCACCTACACTCCTCTCAACTGGCATGCTGGCTGATGGGAATTTCACAATTATTTTATACAAGCAAACAAGTACTTTCCCATTTCAACATGGTTTTAATACCAGTATCCCCATTCACCCCATTGATGCTAACCCAATTTGTAAGATAGGTTCTACCTATGATTTCTGAAGCAAATTGACACAGCCTGACAGTAACTACCACAGCATATTTCTGGCCAGCTCCTTTGCAGTTTGTCCCACCGTTGCATCTCAAGGAAAGAAGAAAAGCAGCAAAGACACAGAACAGTTTTCTGCCACCCCAAAGATCTGTATGTCTAACAAACTTGTCCTCATAAAGCTGAAAAAGGCAAAAGCAAAGCTAAGGTTGCTAGTTTGATGCTCAAGTAATTGTATTTCAACCAATAACTCAGAAGCTACAACAGCTTACTGGAGAAAGAAAGCAAGCAACTCAGCAAGAGGACTTGGCTAATTTTAAAGTGAAATTAATATAATGAATTTAAAATTTTTCAGTCAGCACTGTATTAAACATACCCAGGGAAAATGTATCCATAAATATTTTAAAATAAAATTAAATCAAATAATTTTAATTATTGTCACTAAAACAGTATCTCTGTGAAGGCACACACTGAAGCACTTGTTCTTCCAGATAATTTGGTGGTTTTGACATGGTTGTGTCAGACTGGATGCCATCTGTAAGATCTCTTACTTGACAGAAATAGGAATTGGAGAATGAAAGAGCAGCACCATCCCTGAGAAAGGAGGGAAGCCTTTCTACCACTGTAAGCAGAACCAGAAAACAAACCTCCTGCTGGGAACAAACCTGTCTACCTCCTAACATGCTTTATTCCTGCTGAGTTGTATGCAGAGAGGTTCTGTGTCATTAGCTAACACAAATCCAGGTTCAAAGAGATCCTTGAAGTGACAAACCTAAGGTGACAGGGATTGAAAAATAAACTGTGTACCCAGCAAGGCAGAGCTCTCTTTAATTATGTTAACTGGAATACACAATATAGCAGAAATATTCTCTTTAAAGTCCATTTTACAAACAACCTTCCATGAGTAGTTATGAGTTAATGAATGAGGTGTGTAGGGACAGCTCCAAGGGTGCTAAATTCTCATGACAGGGCTCCTGATGCAGAGACAGGGGGGTTGGCTCATTGATTTTGTTGTAACATCTCACATATACATACCACATGGGGTGTGCATTAGAAAATTCAAGTCCTCAGCAGGTAGAGCCATAGGAAATGGCAAGAATAAAGGCCTAGGGGGTAGGAGTAACTGGTGGGATTAGGCTGGAGAAGGTCAGGAAGAAGGAAATATTATGTACGTAGAGAAGGTGAAATTTAATATGATACTGAATGGGACTCATTTGTACCCTGAACTGGAGCAGTTGTCCAGGCAGTGACCTCCCTCCTCCCTACTCCAAGGGATTAAGCTCTGTCAGGATTCTCACATTAGGGTGTTTTCCCAAGAGCTGCTCTATCTGGGGCTCTTAAACCAGATGTAGGATTTTCCTAAAACCTATGATGCACAGCTGGGATGTGTTAGGGACAAACCCAGTGCAGAGGTAAAAAGAAATCTCATGGTTTCAAGGAAAGCATGTGACCCTGAGGCTGTGGGCACTGGGGTAAGTACATCCTATCCTCCATTGCAATTTGTGTGAGGTTCAACACTCAAGAAATGTCTCTGAGTCTGCTTTGAAAACCTCCTGTTGCAAGTCAGGCTCCCAGACACTTGATGGCATCTGAATTAAGGTGTTACATGAGTGCTAGCTGGCAGAAATGACAGTGTCACTTAGGCCAGGCAGCAAGATCTGAGCAAGTGCTTTGAGGATTTCAGTGACTTATGACCTGTAGCTCCAGTGGCTGGCATGGCAATGAGTCACCTTGACCCTCTGCTGATTGAGTCCTGCACACCCAAAATCTCCTCTGAATCCGAGCACTGAGCTTTGATCTGAGTCTTCTTTTCCTCCAGTCATGAGTGCTTTGGTTTTACTCTTTCATGTAGCTTATAAGGATTAATGTCAGTTATTGTTCTATCTTATCTACTTTGAGCACTTTAAATTCAGAAATTAAGGAACAAGCGGTTACAAAGGGCATGTAGAGTAAGGGTACATACTATGTCCCTGAGACCTGGGAGCAACATGAGAATCTAGTGGCTTAGCAGTTAGCAAAAGCATCCAATCTCTTCAGGAAATTTCCCATTGAAGCATCTAAGAGAGGCAAATTCTGTACCTCCTTTAAAAGAATTTTCAAAGCAACTGAGATTTAAAGATGACAGAGTTTGACTTCGGGTAACAAGTGAAGGAAGAACTATAAAACACAGTGATTGAGCTTACACAGATTTTTGAAAACTATTTGTTCTGTTTCAGTAAGGGAGATTGTAAATAACAGCAAACAGTGAATAATAGCAGGAGCTGCCATTTATGTTTTCTGACAGTACAAGAGCTGAAGAGCATCAATTATAACATACTACAATGCATTTACTTAAATCCAAAAGCCATGGCTGATGGTTGAAAACCAAAATGGAACTCCAGCAACCAGTTTTGACATAATTGGTTTCTCAAGTCTAGGGTAGAAATACTGGCAAATACCAAAGAAACATAGTTTTTTACCTGCTGTCCCACCAAACCAGCTTGCTGGGCAGCACACCTTGTTGGCATGTAGAGCATGTTCAAAACCATGCTGCCACTTACAATTTGAATTTCTTTCCCTCCCTTCTTGGGTGAGCAGCGTACGAAATGAGCTGTGAGCTCATTCTGTCTGACCCAGAAGCAAGTCTACAGTTACAGAAAATAGCTACTAAAGGAGAGATCAACACAGGTTTGGAAGGAGAAAGAATTCAAGCCACAAGTTTGCATTCAAGTGCATACTTCAGCTACAAAGCAGAGGGAGCTTTCCTCTTCACAAAATGCTCCGAAATTTTTTGAGCATAAATGTATTTTTAAATTGCCATTTTTTCTTTCCCAGCCATCCACTTAATGCTCAACACTGCTGAGAAAGAATTAGCCATCAAAACAGGTAGTGGAAACATTAACAGATATGTTGCATATGTTTATACTCTGCTTTGAAAAATACTATGTGCTCCAAGCACAGTGGCCAAAGCAAACAGCCTTTGGTAGCTTTTGTAATATATCTTCCTCCATGCTGGCTTCCACTTACCTGCTGTTGATTTCTGTCAGACACAGAACCAGATATCATTCCAGGTTGAATCCAGCATGACCATCTGCATACCTACCAAAAAGATACAAAAGGAGTAGTATAAACTGTCATTGTGTACTTACTATTATGTATTTGTAGTACTAACAAAAAAAAAAAGGAAACCAATACAATTTAAATTCACATTTCACAGTGATGCTATATAAAGTGTGATATATTGGGCCTTCACTCCCTCATGAGGTAGTTGTGGTGGTTCGGCCCTGACTAGAGGCCAAATGCCCACCAAGCCACTCGCTCGGTCCCAGAGGAGAAACAGGCAGAGCAACCGTGGGTTGGGTTAAGGACAGTTTACTGCCAAATATCAAAGTGAATACAGAACAATAATGGCCAGGTACACCAACACCCAGTGCTGACACCCAGTACCTTATTGATCTGACGATTACAGAGAGCTGCACGATGACCCAACATCCCAGACACACTCCAACTGTCCTAGAGGCAAAAAACAGCCCCCACCCTTCCCCAACCAGCTGCTTTTATAGGCAAATGCTGTCAGGTGGTGTGGAAAACAGCTCCAGCTAACTCAGCTCACCTGGGCTGACTCAGCTCACCTGTGTTGGCTGATTGGGGAGGTCAACTCTGGCCTGGCCAGAACCAGGACAATAGTAAAAATCATAATCAGAGGCCTCCACCTTATAAGTACCAATGATGCCAGACAGAATACAGCATTGTGTGCAATTTGGGAACTGTTTACAGATTTATGAGCTCTGAAATTGAATTTCCTTCAGATAGTTCATATAATGTGTAAACAAACAAAACTAAGACAACTGTAACTGAGCATTTTTGATGACACTGGGGAGATTTTTGTAAGAAGGGGGACTGATTATTTAAATGTTTTCAAGTGAAAAGAGTGATCACACAGTAAATCTCCAAATAAATTAATGTAATTTCAGCTAACCTCTTTAAAACAGAGGTTTTGAGAGTTGCTGTGGTCTTTACATGCAGACACAAGAATATAAAACTTTCAAAAACTGCCCTTCTGTGCACCTTAAAGCACAGGAAAAACTGCACAGCAAGAGTGGTGAATCTCACCTACTTCAAATCGGGTAGTGAAACCTTGTGCACCCAGTCACTCAACTAAATAAGCCTTTGCACTCTCAACAGGGAAAAAAACCCAACCAAACCCTGTACGTGAACAGAGACAAATTCTGGAAGCAATACTGGTTGTCATTTATAATGGGGCTTCTGGATTCCTTGTGATTTCCCACTGGGGATGGAAATAGTGTTAAATAGTGTAGGAACGCCAGATGGATTTCATTTCAGAAACAAGCAAATTGGACATGCAAAACAGAAAGGCAAATGCCTTCTCTGAAATATCTTTAGTATTGTGGCATTCTCTGCTGATAATTACCAACCCTTTTTTTTTTTTAATTGCTTATTAGCCATGGCCAGGCTCTGCCACACTGACATAAAATAAGTAACATTTCACTGCAGTATTGAGTGGTTCACACGACTTCCCAGGCAATCTTTCTTTTCCAGAAATATATTGACTTCCTGAAGACTGATGAAAAGATCTGGCTGTACAGTAGCATAGCTGCACTTTTCTTTGATGTACTTAAAAGTGTCATGTGTTAAAAGAATAAACAACCCAATCATTGCCAGCTAGAACTAAAGTAGGTCTAGAAGTTGCATTATGTCATGAAAATTGTGACAAGAGATGTAAAAAAATTATACTTTAGCTCAATCATCTTCACAGTTTGGCTCAGAAAAATGAAAACCTGAAATCACTGCTCTAGATCTTGGGGCTGAATGTCTCTAATGCTTTGGGCTAAATGGACAAATGTGGGTGTGAAAATAATGCTTTAAACACTGTGTTTTCCAGGTGAGCGGCTCAATGTTTCTCCAGGCAATTGCTCATAGGCTTTTATCTAAGGCAGTTGTTATTAGTGCTCTCAAACTATATTTTCATTGCCTAAAAGAAATGCACATACAAAACCAATTTTCCTTAGTAATCCAGGGTCAGATACTACCATTCCATTAGAATTGATGGGAATCTCCCCAGAATACAAGCTCAGCAGTTATTTTTGGCATCTAGGTGGCTTACATAGGGGATTTAAATGATGGGAAATCAAATAGGAACCTCAGAAGTACATGAAGAACTGAAACTAACTACAAAATACTTCAATATTGCAACTGCTGTAATCATGTTGTGAAAGGTTCTCCTATCAAATGTATATCAATAATCTCTTCTAGGTTGCATTTTCCAGAGATGAAGAAAGAGGATTATTTTCTCATAATTATCAGAAGAAAACTACAGAGTTCTTTGACACAGGATCAATTTCTATTCATGTAGTAGAATGAAGATATGGGTAAAGCCCTCAGGTGGTACCCAAAAAATGACAGTGCTTCCCTTTCCCCAGCCCCCCCTAAATTGTCTCAAAGCTTTTCAAAAGGCATGGGCAGTTACTGAGCTGAAGGCATCTTCCTCTCTTCCAGACTTTTTGTAAGGAGCTGAGGGAGAGGGCAGAAACAAAGAAACTGGATGACACTTTTAGTCCAAATCAGGATTTAGCTCAAGCCTTGGGTAAACCTCCAGAAGAACCCAGCACCCAGAAGCATGAAGAACTCATTACAGTGTCAGGGTGCGGGGGGACCACCTTGAGACTTTGCTAATTTTAATTTTTCATAGCTAACTCCTAGAGAATATTAATTTTTAAATGTGGTCCAGTTTTAAAATGGCATGTTTGGCTTAAAGATGCCAACTCTTAAGGATATCTTAAAGGTAACAGATACCAGAAATATTCCAGCATTGTGAGTTTTGTCTTTCGCTCTTCCAATTCTCTCCCCCATCCTGCTGGGGGGATGTGATGAGTGAGCAGCTGCATGGGGCTTAGTTGTCTGCCAGGGCTGAATGACAACAGTGTATCAGGTGGAAAAGCTGAAAAATACTTGAAAATATAGTAACCAGTGGAGTAGGGTAAGTGATGGTCTTTTCATATTGAAATAAAAGCATGAAATAGGATTGGGAGATGCTGTGGAGGACTTGAAAGCATCAAGTGTTGATGGGTCAATGACAAGCTCTGAATTACAGATCTGAATCTGAATTTGATGTTGATGTAACAGTGACACGGTCTGTGCTGCAGGGAGAGCTGACCACCCAGCAAAGGTTTGTGGATACTCAGGCAGAGCTTCAGTACTGGTATACTTTGGCACTTCATGACTCTCTCACAGCAGGGAAGTTAAGGGCAATATTTTTCCCCGTCCTGTTTTTAACTGCTGAGCTTTTGGAAAAAAAAATCAACAACAGCATTTCCAAAATCAAGTACAGCCCTAGCTAGAGTGGGTATGACCCATGCTGGAGTCACTAGGATAGCACTGAATAAAGGCCTATGGAATAGAATGTGCAACCACCGTAGTTCATGAAGCACCACAGCTGGATCACTGAATTTCAATTGCCTCTTGATGCCCAATTCCTTTAAATTCTCTTGTAATCCCCAGTATACAGTCTAACAAAGTGTAACAATGCAATGCATTTCCAAATTATGTCAAACTGGAATTCAAACATGGCTGGCTGCACCAATACATACTAATAGAGCAAAACACTCATACCCCTAATCCTCCCTGACACTTCTGGTTTACATTCTTCTCTCCAGTGTCTCATTATGCACGTTCTCAGTACTCTTATAAATTTTCATTGATGTTGCTTCTTCCTTACTTAAAATGCAAACATCTGGATTAAATCAACTAAATTCACCCTGTCAGTTTTGCATATACTCAATAGTTTTAAAAACAGAGCTCTCAGCTTCTCTGTACTTTCAAACCTTCATCATTAAGAAAACCCAAACTCCCAGTTGGTAGTTTCACTGTCTGGTTGTGTTCCTTTGAATGATTTGTGCTGGAATGTAAATATAATCACTCTGATTTGGTATTTTTTAACAAGCTGCAGATTCACAAATAAATATGGACATGTGGCTCCATAGCCAACATCTTTTATTAACAACAAATTGATCTGAATTGAACCTGAGTAAGCATTTCTTGCCAAGTCTGAGGCAGGCAGATATTATTTGTGATCCTGCACTGAGCCTCTGGCACTAGAGATGTTGGTGGGTCTTAGCCCAGCTTGGCATAGAAAAACTTTTTTATTACAAGACCAGCTCCATCACAGATTTAGTTTTTTTTTACAGCAATGGTTGATCCTTCCTATATCACTTCTTGGTGTGTTGACACCTAAACCACATTTCTAACTTGCTTTCAGAATTATGTGTTACTGAGACCTCCTTGGCTGAGCATCTACAAGGCACTACAGTAGCAAGCAAGCTGTGTCATAAATTACTAGATGGGAATTGTCTCAGAAGCACTAAGAAACATGGAAACTACTTGTGGAATAGAAACTTAGTAGAAACAAAACACGGGAAAATTCCTTTCTAACCACAGAAAAGACTGGAGCCATCCCTCAAATCCAAAAGGAAAAGCATGCCTGCCAAGTGTCTTTATCAGAAAAGGTATTACCCTCCTCCAACATCACCCTACAAAAAGAAGTCTGTGTGCCAAAGGGGGCATGTAAGCAAAAACCTGATTAATAACAGATGCTACTCAGAGGGTTTTGATGGAAAATTTTTGGAATAGCCTCACAAAACCCCAGTGTACCCTGGCTATTACATCCTTTCTCCAGCACACTTCCTCACCAGCCTTCCACAACAGCTCGATATCTCAATATGTCTCAAAGCAACAATTCTTATTTAGGACCCCTCTACACCGCAGGGGTGTGTGATGTAGAGGAGTGCATTGGAGTGGAGCTACATCAAACCTAGCCAGGCCACACAAGAACAACCTGCAAGGGATGCAGCAAAAAAGCGTTCCTTGTTCCAGAGTGACCCGGCGTTATGCTACCTTTCCACATTGTTAGGACATGTGGTTTTGTCATGGGCCTTGCCTATTGGTTCCTAGGTGCAGCCAGCCTTGAAACAGAATCTACTACAATTATAATTTTGCAGAAGAGAAGAGAAGCAGGACTGTAATCAAAATGACATTGTTTCTAAATCTAGTATATCACTATCCCACCTGAGTAGAAACAAGTGCTATGCATCATTGGTGGCTGGCACCCTTCTCCTAGTGTACAGCAGTATTTATTGACCCTAGAAGTATGGAAAGCATTTATCCTCAAACATTCTTTTTTTTGTCTTTAGACTAAGAAAGATCTTTGGGCACAACACCAGAGTAACAACCTGCATTTAAGGTTATGCTAGATGAAAGATTAGGAAAGACTTTGAGAACAGACACTGAGAAGGGGATAGGATGTCCTGTTCCTTCTCCAGCTCCTTTCTCTGACTCTACAGAAACTGACACCACATAATGCTGCAGGGCCTTTTTGCACACAACTGTTTTATCCATGCTTTTAGGAACTGCTGTTTCATGCCTCTGCTAATTTACTTGTAATATTATTTGTCTCCAGTCCCTGGCTTATTTGATCTGTTGGAGTTGTAAACCCAATTCCTTAATTTATTCACCAGTAGCCACCTAAAGTATGGAAGTTCCTAAAGTGGAACCTGCCCAAGCAATGGATAGAGAGCTACATGTTTTCACTAGCATGAGAAGAAAAGCAAATGCCTTGTCCAAGAAGCTATACAGACTGTATCAGCCAAGCTGAGATACTGGACCTCTCAGATCAAGTTTATTAAGTGCTTGATTTATTCCAGATGGTGAGTTACCCACTCAGGGGAATAAAGCCACTGAGACAGGGGCATCAGTCTGACATGAGTTACAGACACATGGTGCCACATGCAAGTGTCAGTGGCAAAAGTGAAGTGTCTGTCTCTGTTTCATGGGACTAAAGACAGTTTAAAAACGATGGTTTACACTAAGTGACATACAAAGGAGTGCTCATGCTTTGGTACCTTGTGCCCCAGTGTGATGTGCCCACATGTCTTCCCAAGCTACAAGATCCGTGCTACTTCCCAGGGCACACAAGGTCTGGATCCAACCCCTGCATTTCTTATTTTCACTGTTGTGATGAAGCAGGTGGCAGTTGCAGAACCGTGGCCACTTCCAAGTGTCAGTAGCCCTCTCTGTGCTAGTATCAGTGTGTTAGTGCCTCAAATGTTTGCACCTGCAAAATCATGTTCACCAGAAGTTGTACATTCAGTTCCATGTTGGAATACTTTCTTTAAATGCATAAAAATCTGTTTCAAGCTGGATATAGAACTTAGTGTGCCCTCCTGTGAGAACATAAGTGGTTTTGAAAAACTCCTTTAACGAGCTAGCAAATATTTTGATAATTTTAGGTATTTCATTTTATCCTACATGAAAATTACTATAAATTACTAACTCATTTTTCAATTAGTTTTCAGCTGGAAAATAGAAATCTTTTCAAAACCTTAATGAAAGGTGCTTCCAACACCTTCAAAACTTTTTAGAAATTCTCAAAATGGGCATCCTCCCACAGACACTTTGGTTTAAGCTGATTATTGCCAGAAAAAGGAACGGAAATATCCTGATTCAGTCTTGTTACAAAATGTCAGGGAAGTAGCATCTGCAGGGCTGAGAAGCAATTAAATGTTCAAGTAAAACAATAAAATGGAGGAAATTGTGCTCTGAAAGTCAAAAGTCATAGAGAAAATTTGGAAAAAGAACAAAGGTGACTAGAAGTTAGAAAAAAAATGGAGACTTTTTGGGACTCATCAATGTGAAGAAGTGATTAGTCTCCTTTGTGAAAAGAGTGAATTGAGAAAAAATTAAAATATGGCAGTTGTGAAGCTGACAAGATGTGGAAGAGAGATTTAGAGGCTGGTAGGAAAAAGAGAAAGTATCAGAGTAAGGTGTCTTGGTCTTATTTCTCTGTAAGGTTGATAAAATAGGCTTCTATTACTGGCTTTAAGACAGGAGACAGCTTCAGTCCAAATGTCTCCACAATACTTTTAAGGTTGTTGCCATCAAATTGCCACATGTTGCTAATTTTAGCAAATTAATAATTACATGTATTTAGGCCACTGAAGGTACTTCACAATTTTTTTTTCCTGTTGGAAGCAGCAGATAATATATTTGTTAATAAATTCAAATGGATGGGATTCCTTTGAGAACAAAGAGATTTCCTTTCATTCAGACCTCAAAATGTGGAAGTCTGCAACAACAGCTACCACTTTGTAGCCAAAATAATACAAAATAAATGGATTTTAAAGCAGGCATACATACTTCCATAATACAATAAGGGATACTAATCACATTCAAGAAACAGTTTACTCTTCAGGAAAGCTGAATATGCAGTTGACTTGCACGCTTTCAAGATCAGTTGAATGAAACCCAGTCTGCTAAATTTTTTGCCATCAGATATTAAGGAGGTGAGAGAAGTAAGAAATTAAAATAAGCTCTTAAAATATTCATAAGCCTGGACTTCCTGGAATTAAGATTCTTTGCTTTTTCTTTAATTTTATATGATGGTTTCTCACATACCACTGGTTCTGTTTGTTCAAAAATATATTCAAATCTTACAAACACTTTTGAAAATGCATAATGGGTTCTGTGATTTGCATGAAAAAAAAGGTGTATGGAAAACGTCTTCCACTCTGTTTAAGGTAACAGAAAGAGGTTTCTCATCAGCTGCATTTCTTCTCCCCATTCTCTGCAAAGGATGAAGGATTCCCTTTGATCACTCTACATCAACCTTTTTCAGCTCTATGCTCACTTCGCATTCACATGCTTTGGTTATATCTGTCCTCTCCCATAGCAACATTAGATTTCATTTCCTTAATGCTGACATCAGTTAAAAAGCTTTGGAGATCTGTAACTGTTGCAGTTAATAGGAAGTTCATGTCTCATCCTTTCCCTCCAGCCTGTGCCATGCCGGATAGATAGCAGGAACTCCTTCAGCATTAATTCTTCCCTCATAACAATACCTGTGTGATTTACACCATTATACCTTCCAGCCAGACAGCTGCCTTTAATCTGTTTGCACAGTATGTGGGGCAGAAAAATAAGGTCTTTTTCTTTTCTGCTTGAATGTCACACTAGTGAAATATGTGGAAATGCTCTTCCTTTAACGAGTATTTTTCTACGAAAAACATGCTACTTACCCTCAGCAGAGAGATGTGAACATGGGAGATGACCTGGGGTGGGGAGTGCTGGCCATGAGCCAGCAGTGTGCCATGGTGGCTAAGAGAGCCAATGGGATCCTGGGGTGCATCCGGAGGAGTGTTGCCAGCAGGTCAAAGGAGGTGATCCTCCCCCTCTACTCTGCCATGGTCAGGCCCCACCTGGAGTACTGTGTCCAGTTCTGGGCTCCTTGGTTTAAAAAGGACAGGGATCTCCTGGAGAGAGTCCAGAGAAGGGCTACGAAGATGATTAGGGGCCTGGAGCATCTCCCCTATGAGGATAGGCTGAGTAAGTTGGGACTCTTCAGCCTTGAGAAGAGAAGACTAAGGGGGGACCTAATTAAAGTCTATAATTATCTTAAGCAGGGGATGCAGGGGGAATCAGCCAGCCCCTTTTCAGTGGTCTGTGGGGACAGGACAAGGGGCAACGGCTGCAAGTTGGAGCACAGGAAGTTCTGCACCAACATGGGGAAGAACTTTTCCCCAGTGAGGGTGACAGAGCCCTGGGACAGGCTGCCCAGGGCGGTGGTGGAGTCTCCTTCTCTGGAGATATTCAAGACCCGTCTGGACACCTATCTGAGTGATATGTCCTAGGGAGCTGCTTTGGCAGGGGGGTTGGACCCGATGATCTCTTGAGGTCCCTTCCAACCCCTACGATTCTTTGATTCTGTGATTCACACCAAGAACCTCGTTAAATTTCCTCCTCGGCTAATTTGCTGCAAATTGACTGGTTCCTTTAGTGAGCAGCAAGGGTGCTTTCTGGCTCAGAGGGGGGAACAAGTTTGATAATATGGAGGGCAACACGGTTCCATCAACTAATCATTTTGTGCATGTGTGAGTCAGGGACTCCAGCTTTTGAGCATCAGCCCTGACACTCAACCTCCTCAAAAAGAAAGTCCAACACTGTCAAAGCACTGAAGCCACACTCCTACACAGCTCTGTCCTGCTACACACAATGGGAGAGGGAAACAGAGATCATATGTGTGGATGGGAGGAGGATGGGTACATGCTCCTCCACCTCCCTAGGAAGCAGCTGTGCTTATGGTGTTAGAGGTGATCACTGTGAGCAAATAAATCTCTTTCCCCACCTTCATTAGGGAAGGTCCCAGGTCTTCCTCAAGATTCCTGGCAAGAGCAGTGTGATCAGCAAAAGGTGGAAAACGCTCTAAAACACTCAGTCTTTCCTTTACAGTAAATTTTCAGAGCAATATTTTGCTCTTCTGAGACAAGGATACTAAAGACACCTGGAACGGCCTCTGGAGAATAATAAACATCATCCATGTGACTAAAGGTTCTTCATTGTTCTTTATCTAAATAGAGAGCCTGAGTACTTATTAATGTTTATAAATATGTAAAGAGTGAGATTCAGGAGGATAGAGCCAGGCTCTTCTCAGTGATGATCAGCAATAGGTCAGCAGGATTACATTTCATTGAATCAGGACAGGGGGCAACGGATGCAAGCTGAGGCACAGGCAGTTCCATGTGAATGTAAGGAGGAACTTTTTCACTGTGAGGGTGACAGAGCACTGGAACAGCATACCCAGAGAGGTTGTGGAGTCTCCTTCTCTGGAGACATTCAAAACCCTCCTGGACATGTTGACAAGGATGATTAGAGGGCTGGAGCACCTGCCCTACAAAGAAAGGCTGAGGGAGCTGGGCTTGTTCAGCCTGGAGAAGAGAAGGCTGCGGGGGGACCTCATTGCAGCCTGCCAGTACCTGAAGGGAGCTTATAAGCAGGAGGGGATTAAACTTTTGAAAAGGGTAGATAATGGCAGGACAAGGGGGAATGGACTAAAGCTAAAGGAGGGAAGGTTTAGATTAGATATGAGGGGGAAGTTTTTTACAGAAAGAGTGGTGAGGGGCTGGAACAGGCTGCCCAGAGAAGTAGTGGATGCCCTGTCCCTGGAAGTGTCCAAGGCCAGGTTGGATGGGGCCCTGGGCAACCTTGTGTAGATCCAGACCTGGAGGTTGGTGGTCCTGCCTGTGGCAGGGGGGTTGGAGCTCTATGATCCATGGGGTCCCTTCCAACCCAGACCATTCTATGATTCTATGATGATTCTATGATTCTATGATTCTCTGTGATTTAGTCTGGGTGATCCTGCTCTGGCAGGGGGTTGGACTAGATGATCTTTTGAGGCCCCTTCCAACCCCTAACATTCTGTGATTCTGTGATACTGAATATTCTGTGTTGATTTATCACAAGCCAATGCAGTTTGCACAGCCAAGAATAGGCAGATTCTTTTTTCAATCCTTTTTCTTTTTTTTCAACTTTGTGAAATGTTTTGCATGCTGTTACAAGATGTACCTGGAGCAAAACAGAAAACCTGCTTCTTTTGGACTAAAGACACTGACAGGAGAGGCTTCTTTAATATTTTCACTGAAGCTGTGCTTCTGTCTTAATGCTATTATCAGTCCATGCTTCCTTTTAAGTTCCTGTAACACGTATTCATCTGTTAGGTATCATCACACATGTCACCATCAACTCACTGCAGCGATTAATACTTTAAGAATGAAAAGTACTTCAGGGGTGACTTTTTTCTCATCCTAAAATAGAAGTATTAAATTAGGTGAACTGAACCCTGAAAATTCAAAGTTTTTCATAAAGAAAAATTGGAATCACCAATTCAGCTGCTGAAATACTGATACTGTAGATTTGGGGCATGAATCAGCCCAAGTCACAGATCTGTAAAGTTGGACACTACCCAAGCAACACATCCTCCTCTATGAAGGAGTGTCTTGTATATGCCTTTATTAGTCCTTTGATGGACTTCAGTCATCTTGCTCAATTAATGCAGTGTCTGAGCACTTTTGGCACACACTCTTAAGCTCTCTGTTACAGCAAATGCATGATTATAATAAATAAATGCCATAATACTTAGGCTTTCATAGTTTTGCTTTGCCCTGCAATAGGATTCCAATATCAGTGAAATCTGAAGAGCTCATTAATATAATTACAACACAGCTCTGAAGAGATGAAGATGGAAAATACATTTTTTTTTTACACAGCTACTATTTCATGAGCCCTCTCCCTAGAATTACGTTAGCTTCTGATTTTCCAGCTCTTACCACATGTTCTTTTTCTGACAACTCTTTCCCAAACATTGTGTAGTGGAATCACCCTTAATGTGCAATAGCACTCAAAAAGGGCTACTTTGTCACTGGCAACTGCTGGGTCCATATTAATATCTCACAGTTTTCTTCTCTCACTGCTAAGGAGATGGCAAGGTCTAATCACGTTAAAATGCAGAATCATAGAATCATAGAATGGCATGGGTTGGAAGGGACCCCATGGATCATAGAGCTCCAACCCCCCTGACACAGGCAGGGCCACCAACCTCCAGGCCTGGATCTACACAAGGTTGCCCAGGGCCCCATCCAACCTGGCCTTGAACACTTCCAGGGACGGGGCATCCACTACTTCTCTGGGCAGCCTGTTCCAGCACCTCACCACTCTTTCTGTAAAAAACTTCCCCCTAATATCAGAAAGGATTCCCCTGCCATGGAATGGCCAAACAGTGGTGGCTTGTGCCTGAGGGGATGTCTAATGTCACTCTAATGCTGGGCAGCAGTTTACTGCAGTTCAGTGTATTGATGACAGAAAAGCTGAATTTATTTTTTTTATATTTCATCCCATGGATGCAAACCCTTGCAAGCCATGGGGAGCCAGATTTGGGGCCATTTTTTGGAAGGGGGAATAGATCACAATGATTTATGCTTTGGATTTATCCTATGGTGTTATGTTTCCCCACCCCGGTTTGACTGACAGCTGGATTGAACATTGGACTTGCAAACTGATTGAAAAAACAGTTTCTCTCCAAAAAAAGAAATAACTTTTACAGTCCATTATCCCCATGCAGTATTTGTAATGAGAAATTTTTTTACACAAACTGCTGTGCATATTTGGCAGTTTTATACACATTTATGTTAACAGCTTCCTTGAAATCCACACAGAAATAAAACATTGTTTAAAACCACAGTTTAAGGCTATGCTTCTCTTAGAAATTTCCTGGCATTAAAAGGCTACAATGTCTACAGCAAATTTCAAAGGATGAAAGCAATGACTGCAACCAAACCAACCTACTTAAAGCAATCAATTCATCCACCTCTCACCTGCATTTTGTTTTCCAGGATATCTAAACTGCAACTACAATGGCATAAAGAAATAACATGCTAGAACTCAAGCTTTTTTTTTGCCATCTATTTTTAAGAAAACAACCTGCTGCTTAGAAAATGCAGATCCAGCCTTCCACCACAGCAGAATACAATCACTTCAGACCACCGGTGTCTGCAACCCCAATCCTGCAAATCCTTCTTGGCGTATTTGGCTTGTGAAACCAGCACAACTGGTGATATTTGTGGAGTGTATTTGTGAAACCAGTGCAACTGTCATGCCAGCAAGCTCTCAGGTGAGCAGCTGGGTATGGGACTGCAGCTTTACTGGAGCCGTTTACCAACTAAATGCTTTGGACGCTCCTACTTCCATCGTAGACTTACAGAACCATAGAAGGATTTGGGTTGGAAAGAACCTTGAAGATCATCTTGTTCCAACCCCCTGCCACAGGCAGGGACACCCTCCACTGTGCTGTTCAGCATAACTTGATTCCATGCCCATATCAAGTGTGGGTTTCGGTTTGACAGCTGCCTAAAATTAGCTTGACCTGCTCCTAGTAGCCCACTAGAGAACCAAATGCAAGACTCTGCATTTTTCCCACCATGCACACTGCCTTGGGCTAATGGGAATAATCTTGCATATGAAAAACATCTGTTGCCATACACACATACTATTGAAATCTGAAAAGGCCTCCTTGCTCTAATTTTCTTCAAGAATCTTCAGAACTTCCCCAAGATCTTGTGAAGGAAATTATCTTCCTGCTAATGATTTGGTCTAAATTTAATTTTCATTATCAAGAAGTGACAGGGATACATAGGTAAATACAAGGAATAGATTTATTTTTTTTTCCACTAGCAATTTTAGTCAGTTTCTGGAAAAGAAGGAAATATCCAAAAATATTTGTTTTCTCCAAAAGCACTGTGAGACATAGTCACTGAAATGTTTCTTCTTGTCTAATAAAAATACCATGGTCCAAGCCAAATGCTTAGTAGAGGTCTTATCAACAGTTAACCCAGCAAGACTCCTGATATTTTATTTGAATGTAGAATAAAGACATTTCATTATGAGAAATATTACTCATCTGTCTTTTCTCTTTCTAGAAGTAAATATATATACCTGCTCATTCTCTGAGAAAGAGGAATGGTAGGGCTAAGCCCTCAAGATAACCTCTTTATTCAGATCCCTAAATACAGATTTAGGTGCCTTAAAAGATTCTTCTCAATTTGGAAATTATGTCCCAGATGTCTGGGCTGGTATGGTACTGTAAGTAATTAAATTCATCCTCAGCCCACCACCAAAAAGGAGCAGTATCAGTTCCACTTTACAGTTCCAGTCTGGCTTTCCTTCTGGGCTGATGGCCTTCAAGAAACTAAAGGCTTTATTTACAGCTGGGATGCTGTCTCCATCTCCCCTCCTTTCTTGTTCAAATATTTCCCCAGCATCTGACCCTGGTATACTACTTCCAAAAAGACCTTTGATTTGATTTTTTTTTTTCTTTTCATTATCTCAATTAACATTCACATCTTTTAAGCCTTTGATCCAGGTGTAATTGGCATTTTGCCCTTTGGTCCCTTCAGTGGGCTGTGCTTACCCCTCCTTTTTTCACCCACATAATACCCCAGAGTGTTTTCCCCTTTCTGTTTCACTTCAACCTCTTCCCCATTTTAATCTGTATTTCAGCTCATCATTCTCTGCTTGTCAGCAAGGTTTCTATTTTTTTCACACACACACAGGCAGACTAAGGCAGTCTGATCTGAAATGGCACCTATAATCTTTTTTTTTCATTTCAAGCATTTTATGAATTCTTCCAAAATTCAGAGGGCCACGTTATGCTCTCAGTTTGCTAACGTAAGTCTCATTCCCCTTGCATCAGTAATTCCAGATTTACAATGGTATAAAAAGCCAGAATTCTGCACTAAGATTGTATTTTCCAGGGATCAAAATTAAAAAAAAAAATTAGTTTTCCCTCACAGATAAAAACAAAACAAACAAAGAAACCAAAACCACTCCCACCACCCCCCCCAAGCCCCCCAAAAGCTTATCATAGAATCATAGAATGGTCTGGGTTGGAAGGGATCCCATGGATCATAGAGCTCCAACCCCCCTGCCACAGGCAGGGCCACCAACCTCCAGGTCTGGATCTACACAAGGTTGCCCAGGGCCCCATCCAACCTGGCCTTGAACACTTCCAGGGACGGGGCATCCACTACTTCTCTGGGCAGCCTGTTCCAGCCCCTCACCACTCTTTCTGTAAAAAACTTCCCCCTAATATCTAATCTAAACCTTCCCTCCTTTAGCTTTAGTCCATTCCCCCTTGTCCTGCCATTATCTACCCTTTTAAAAAGTTTAATCCCCTCCTGCTTATAAGTTCCCTTCAGGTACTGGAAGGCTGCAATGAGGTCCCCCCGCAGCCTTCTCTTCTCCAGGCTGAACAAGCCCAGCTCCCTCAGCCTCTCTTTGTAGGGCAGGTGCTCCAGCCCTCTAATCATCCTTGTGGCTCCTCTGAACCCTCTCCAACAGTTCCACATCTTTCTTGTATTGGGGGCCCCAGCTCTGGACACAGGACTCCAGCTGGGGCCTCACGAGGGCAGAGCAGAGAGGGACAATCCCCTCCCTGTCCCTGCTGCCACCCCTCTGCTGATGGAGCCCAGGATCCCATTGGCCTTGCGAGCTGCAAGAGCCACTGCTGGCTCATGTTAAGTCTCTCGTCCACCACAATCCCCAAGTCCTTCTCAGCAGGGCTACTCTCAAGAAGCTCTTCTCCCAGTCTGTATCTGTGTCTGGGATTCTTCCGGCCCAAGTGCAGCCCCTGACACTTGGCAGTGTTGAACCTCATTAGGTTCCCCCGGGCCCATCTTTCCAGCTTGTCAAGGTCCCTCTGGATGGCTTCCAGAGGGACCTTACATGAATGCTTTTCCTTGTTTATTTAAGTAGTGATAGGGAAGAACAGAAGCTCTAATTCTGAAAGATAGTGCAGATATTTACATATATATGTATTTATGATAATGCCTTAGAAGCCTAGCAAAGATCATGGATATTTTTTTGCTAAGGACACTAACAGCCACACGTACAAAAGCAGGTCTACTATTCAATCACAATGGCATTAATGAAACAGGGGACGTTAAAAAAACCCAAAAAAACAACACAAAACATTTAAATAAACTGCTCAAGAAGCTGCAGGGATCAGTGCTTCTGTGGAACATGGTCTCCCAAAAACCCGTTCCAAATCTTTACCAGCCCAGCTCTCCCTCACACGGAGCCTGATTTAACCTTCAGTCCACACACACCAGAGGCAGTTTTTACTGTTCCAGCTCTTCCCTCTGCCATGATTCAGTCACTGTTTTTCTTTCAAGCTGAAACTCTTGCTGAGTTATTCTGGTACTCATCAGGCCACACTGCAACATTTTAGTGTCTGGAGGAGTAAGTTAGGGAGAAAAATTTCCAAACAGTCTTTAAAATATGTACTGGGTTATATATTGATAATAGGGGAGGGGGAGAAAAAGAGGGGCCAGGGTGCAGAAAAATGTTCAAAATCCTTCTGTGTCATGGGTTCCCATAGCAGGAGTGATCTGAAAAACTAACCTAACTCAGTCTCATCAAATTAAGGAAGATAGCAGCAGATAAATTTTCAGAGAAGGGGTGCGGCTGACCCAAAGCAAGAGGACAGTATTTCTGCTCCGATGGGACACAAGTCCCACTCAATCAGTGTGCATTGAGTTTTACCCTCAATCCATGTGAATTGCATTCCTTTGGATGCTGAGGCTTTTCTTACAGCCTCTTGTCCAAGGCAATATCCCTCTTTTCCTTCTTCATTGCAATATGTATCTCCACACATATGGAGGCTCACAGAAGAAATTAGTCCAACAGCCTCTCAAAGTAAATGGGATCCCACACAAAACTTGCTTAAACCTTTCCTGACACAACTATAAATCAAACAAAGGGAAAAAGCAGTGTTTAGAACCAGGACAAACTTGAAACCAAATTGTGCAGGAGTGTGCAGGATTTTAACTCTCTGATTTTAACCATCACCACCACATGCTCAGCCAAACGCTCACATATTTAGATTTATCCAATCCATGCCACTTAAGCCTGTACTTTGGCTATGTGAAAGTTTAAGAAAATGTATTACAAGAAAGCAAGCTGGTTTTAAACTCTCAATAGTTGCTTTGCACTGTGTTTGGTGTCCTTTCCAGAGCCGAAGCTCCTAACTCATGTCTGTACATAATAATCTCGCTTTCATTTGGGGAACAAAATATGAGTTTCCAAGTTCTTGTGGTTTAGGAAGATAAGTGGAAAATGTACAGCCTAAAGGCTTCCACAACAGAAAAACAGAACAAAACAAAATCTCAGAAGTGATCTGCCTTAAAATCACATGATTATTAAGATGTTCTGGCACCACCTTTGGCCTCCTACTTAATTACTTTTATAAGTATGGGGCTGTAAATAGTTTTCTTCCCACACAGACGTTCAGCAGGGGTCTGACCCTAGCTCTCCTCATCCTAAGGTTTTTCTGGTCATACAACTTTTGGCTGATTCCACTGTAAAACTGGCCTGTACAACATTTTTTTAGGAGTGTTTCTTTAACATCTGCTTAACACAAGGCATTCTAATATTCTGTTGATGGAATGTGATCTGGCTGGCATTTATCACTGATTCAAAATAACACAGCAAATAAAACACCTAAATGGGATGTTTTATTCTTATTCCTCATCTCAGTGAATATTTGTGATCTGAAAAATAGAAATCATAATAATTTTAATGCAAATGAAGTTACCTCATTCCCACTCCATTGCTACACAATCAAATAAAGTGGCAAAGGAAATTACTGCAATTCCCTGAACTTGTTTTGCTGTGCATAGAAACTTCTGAATACATATCGTGTGAGGCAGTAGTTAAGTTCCTAACTTATTTACTTCTATTGGGGCTGCATCATCTGAGCCACAGTCTTTTGGCAGGAAATCCACAAACTCATATATCATGAGATGCATGTCCTGAGCAATTCTAGCTGCTCATCGTTTAATTTGGAGATTAACCATAAACACACCTGGGATAAGACAATGGCCTTACACCACCTAGAAATAAAGAGACTATAGAAATCCCTGTGAAAAATCTCTCATGAAAAAATTAAGTGTTGTACATAGGGAACTTAAACCAGAGATTTCTCCCAGAGAGATTTGCAGAAAAAAGCTTGTGAAACAGCAAAGGCTGGAGGAGAAATGCCTTTGCTTTACATAGGTCCCAAACAGGGATTCAAGAGAGTGAGTTGATTTTGCAATTCCACAGTCTCTCAGGATTTTCTGGGAGTCTGGTGGATATTTCCAAGCAAGAGAGAAAATAAGGTAGCTGGTTGAGAGTGATTATTGTGACCAGCCACGTAGTCTGGGGAGGAATGGCAGCAAAAGATAAGAAGGAAAGTCACTGGGTCACTGCCACCCACCTTGTCATGGTTTAACCTGGCCAGCAGCTAAAACAACCGTGCAGCCATTCGTTCACTCCCCCTGGCCCAGCCTCCACAGTGGGATGGGGGAGAGAATTGAAAATGGGAAAGAAAAAAAGGTAAAACTCATGGGTTGAGATAAAGACAGTTTAATAGGACAGAAAAGGAAGATGAAGAAGAAAACAATGAATACTAATATTAATAATAACAGAATATACAAAACAAATGATACACACCGCCCAAAGCTGATGCTCCATGACACCTCAAGCTACCCTACCTCCAAGCATACTCCCCAGTTATATACAGAGCGTGAGGTCATCTAGTATGGGATACCCCTTTTGCTAGTTTGGGTCACCTGTCCTGGCTGTGTCCCCTCCCAGCTTCTTTGCTTCTTTGGAACCCCCGTCTCCTCTTTGGCAGGGCAGTGTGAGAACCTAAAAAGTCCTTGCTGCTTGGCAACAACTAAGTAGTAGTGTGCTATCAACATTACTCTCACCCTAAAGCCAAGGACTAGGTGCTAAGGTATTAGCTTAAATGGGGCTCTCAGACCCATGGACAGGAGCATGGCTGGGTGTCCCAGGTGAGACCAGATACAGGCATCAGCCCCTAAGAGTGGGCTCAGGGCTCTGATACAGGTGTAAGTTCAAACCAGGAGGGTTCAGACAGGATCCAAGGAGAAACTTTTTCTCTAGGAGGACAGTCAAACAGTAAGACAGTCTGCCCAGAGGGGCAGTTGCTGTCCCATGGAGGTTTTCCAAAACCAAACAGGTAAGTTCTGAGCAGCCTGGTCTGAGCCAGCCGAGCCTGTTTGGAGATGGAGGTCCCTTCCAGTCTGCCTTCTTACAAGATTCTGTACTTCTGTAAAATTTAAGTGACACCATTTAACTTTATCCTAATTGTCATAATTCATACATGAGTGCATGTATGTGTATCAGTGGCCTTTTACTTACACTGCTAAAGGCACTGGGAGCAAGACACTGATTTGCTTGCTTCAAGAGAGGTCTGCTATGCATCATTTCCACAGTCAAGAGATGGAGCAAAGAGGAGTGCAGACCAGGCTTGTATCTTAATATTCACGTGTCTTGCTTTATGTAACCTGTACATGATACAAAGTGCTTTTATCTGTCTGTCTTGATATTTTGAAGGGATTTATCCTGCTGCACCTAAACAACTTTTATATGCCTTTTATACAAATTGTTGTTTCTCTAGCAATTCAGTATACTCTGATATGCTTCAAAATAATATGTATTTCCCCAAGAAGTCTGTGATTTTTCACTCAGTGAGACAAGTGTTACAACAGCTATTTAATTATAATGGAAGGTAACTGATCTGTGGGTTTGCATTTACCAGCAGGGAAGGAAAACGTTTCTATTAATTTGCTGCTGCGTAGTGTGCCATGGCCACTGATGCGTGCAAAGAGCTCTGATAAGAACATGGAAGAACCTGATACTTCAGCACATGGGGGGAATGTCAGCAGGGCAGGAAAAATGTGCTGCATGCCCAAGATTTTTGTTTTCAGAAAAAGCCTAACAGGTGAGTATCTGTTTCTCACCTAGTGATGTTTTATGGTTAGAGTGTCGCTGTTTAAATTCAGATGTGTTCAAATAGAACACTGGGGAGGTTTCCTCCCCACCATCTTCACCCTATTTAATTACACATTAGCTCGTTCCCCTTGGCTAACCCTTGCTGGTGACCCGCATTGCCCCAGAGCAAAACTCCTCTGGAGACTTAGCCCACTGTTACCTGCCTCAGTTTCCCACGGCCCGGCTCCTTTTGGGGCCTCTTAGGCAGGTGCAGTCGCCTACAGCTCAGAACAGCAGCTTGTTCTACCCACCCCATGGAAGTGTAAATAATTCACTAGGAGGACCACAGCAGTGAGTCGGGTCTTCAGACAAGCTCTGAAAGGCTTCCAGGTCACCACTGGCCCTAAGGTGAGTCAAGGAAACTTCAACTGCACAGCTAGCAAATCCTATGTCCCCTATTAGAACCATGGTAAGCTGTGGTTTTCGCTGTAGCTCAGACATGGAAATTTCAAATACAAGACAAAGAACAGCTATTCAGTAGATTCACAGAGGGGTTTTTTTCCTTGCATTTATATACTCGAGAGGCAGAGGTTATCTTTCCTATGCAAGCTCACCCTATCTGAAATGTATTCCAAAGTATTCTTGTGATAGACCAAATGGAACTGCTTTAAATACTTTGACAAGAGCTGGTGAGAAAATGCTTGTAATTTTAGCCCTTTCCTAGTCTAGTGCTTTCCTTTTACAGGTAAGAGTGTTCCGCCATCACACTTTCAACCACAAGAATGTGGAATACAACCTTCTCCTATCTCTTTACTGCCTCATCCTCATCCCTTAACATCATGTCTGATACCAATTTACAAATTTCCTTAGGACACTGATAGATGTTGAGGGAAATAATGTGAATTTGTTACCATGGCAGGTGGAAGAAGATTCCTATATACATTTTCTGGCCATACATACAGCCAGTCCAGTACAAACAATAGAATCATAGAATCACTGAATCGTAGGGGTTGGAAGGGACCTCAAGAGATCATCGGGGCCAACCCCCCTGCCAAAGCAGCTCCCTAGGACATATCACTCAGATAGGTGTCCAGACGGGTCTTGAATATCTCCAGAGAAGGAGACTCCACCACCTCCCTGGGCAGCCTATTCCAGTGCTCTGTATATAGAGCACTGGAATATAATAATTGCAGTGCAGGCAGTACATATTGTAAAGAAGTAACACTAGATTCATTATTCATGTTACCAGTCCCTGGACCCTAATTTCTGATGTTATATATGGGGAAATACAGCTATATATTGTTAAATTCTAAATACATGTTTCTATCTTTGATCAGGCATCTGAAAGTTGACTGACACAGAACTGTGACCACTTTATCTTGTTTTTCTTAATGCTGTTCTCTAAAATGTATCTTATTTCTTAGTGCATTACGAAAAGATCCCCCTGTGTCTCACATGTAAGATTCAGAACAGAACTTCAGCTTCTCCTCCTCTAGTGACTTCCTTTGTTTTGGATGTGAGAGAAAGAGAGTGGGACAACTTATCATTTGCAATGGCATTCCAGTTAGATACTAAAAGTTTTCTGATGGTAAGTAAATTTATTCTTTTTTTCTCAATTTTCTTCAGTGACCACGTTTTCCAGCTTCACAATCTTTGTCACTGCTCATGTTGATATCCTTCCTGAGGCATGCTGCCCCAAACTGAATACAGCACTCCCACTACAGCCCAATAAAGCAGGAATTACTTGTTTCACATGGCATTTTATCAGGAGAAATGTTTGGTTTTTTCCCACATCACTTGCATTATTGATTCATGTCTGATGTACAGGCCATTCTATGTGCTGGATCATTTTCCTGAGGACATTTTCTCTAGCTATACTAGCACATATAAATACAAGGGACTATTCCTGAATGACAGCAGAGGTTCGTCATCAAACTGCATCCTGTTCCTCACTGTGTCGAGATCAACTTAAATACTCGTCCCTCCAGGGAATCTGCAAGGTGAATGTGCATCATAGAATCATAGAATCACAGAATCGTAGGGGTTGGAAGGGACCTCAAGAGATCATCGGGTCCAACCCCCCTGCCAAAGCAGCTCCCTAGGACATATCACTCAGATAGGTGTCCAGACGGGTCTTGAATATCTCCAGAGAAGGAGACTCCACCACCCCCCTGGGCAGCCTGTCCCAGGGCTCTGGCACCCTCACTGGGGAAAAGTTCTTCCCCATGTTGGTGCAGAACTTCCTGTGCTCCAACTTGCAGCCGTTGCCCCTTGTCCTGTCCCCACAGACCACTGAAAAGGGGCTGGCTGATTCCCCCTGCATCCCCTGCTTAAGATAATTATAGACTTTAATTAGGTCCCCCCTAAGTCTTCTCTTCTCAAGGCTGAAGAGTCCCAACTTACTCAGCCTATCCTCATAGGGGAGATGCTCCAGGCCCCTAATCACCTTCGTAGCCCTTCTTTGGACTCTCTCCAGGAGATCCCTGTCCTTTTTAAACCAAGGAGCCCAGAACTGGACACAATACTCCAGGTGGGGCCTGACCAGGGCAGAGTAGAGGGGGAGGATCACCTCCTTTGACCTGCTGGCTACACTCCTCCGGATGCACCCCAGGATCCCATTGGCTCTCTTAGCCACCATGGCACACTGCTGGCATCACTTCCATGCCATAATTCTACCCATTAATACAAGTACCAAGCTGCATCACAGCCAGGTCATCACATGGGAAAGAAATTTTGACTCAAACTTGAAATTCAGAAAAATGCAAGGAAAGTAAAATAAATTCCTTACCAGTCACTTACCAAGCAGGATCTCAGGTATGCAAATAATAATAGACATCAGCTGCAAAGCCCAAAGCCCTCCATTCAGCAAGAGCTGTTTTTCTCAACCTCAGAGAAGACACATTTTTAAAAAACAGCTGGCTTATTAAACATTAACTCGGGTGCATTTCTGAAAAGGAAACTACTTACTTCCTTTGTGAGTCTACTCACAATAAGCACAACTATTATCATATTTCATCATTAAGCTATCATGAAATTTGGAAATAAAATCTGCTTAATGGGAAATGAGGCTTTCATAAAAGAAGAAAGTTCATTATAACCATACAAAGCTATTTAAAATTTCCAGGTTCAAGCACTCTGAAATGACAAGGGTCATCTTCAGAGGAAGTTCTGTTGCTAGGATACTCAAGCCACAAAGTGTCACAACAGCTTGTAATTTACTCTTTTTGTCAAGGGATCTTCAAGACAAATGTACTCTACAGAATGTGCAAAATTTTTACCAGGTCTGCATAATTTTACATGAAAAAGGGGGTACTTGCTTCATTTTCTGCTACCACTCCCCAAATCCCTGAATTCACAGTACACAGGGAGTTGCACGTTTCCCTTTTTTGGAGCAGAAGAGGTATTTTGCAGTTTCCCTTCCCAGGTCATCCCACTCCATTAAAAACCCCCAAAGTCAAGTGGCCCTAATAGACAAGATAAATAGGTGCAAGGCAGGCGACTCAGCTGTTCAAAAGGCTGGGATTTTAAAGGTTGCCTGGTGTAGGATGGACAAGGGGTCTTAAGGGGGAACCAGCTTGTAAGCTAAGACCAAAATGTTGCCCAGCTTGAAAACAGCCAAAACTGGAGGAGAGGACAGAGTCCCTCACATGAGGTGAAAAAGATGTTTGGGGGTGTTTGCCTGGGAAGATGTGGCTGTGGATCAGCCTGCAGATGTGTAGAAGCACCAGCTGAATGCAATGACCTGTTTGCATTTGTTGACCTCTGGAACCTGGTATCAGAAAACAACCACCTTTGGGCAGTGTCCACCAATGCAGTGCTGTCTCTCAAAGGCACAGTCCTGGGGCACCATCAGCCTTGTAATGAACAAATACCTTCAGAAATCATTTTGAAGAAGTGAAATGGAAGTGCTGAAGGCAGTCTGCCCTTAACACTGAGATAGCTTCAGAGACTCGTGGGCTGTGAGATTACTGAGATGATTCCAGCACAAATAAACTAATGTGAAGCAGAAAATAATGGAACCAGAACATCCTCAGAGGGACAGGCAATTCCTGGAAAACTATAACTACAGGGAGAAAAAAACAACAACAAAGCAAAACAGAACAAACACCCCCCAAAAACCTCCAAAAAACCAAAACCCCAAACACAACAAACAAACAAACCCCAGAAAAAACAGCAATACTTTAAAAAAGAAAAAAAAAAAAGGCCAGCATTGTTGCAACTGCAACTGAGACACTTCTATGTCACATACTGATGACATGACATTAGAACAGCCTGTTCCCAGGAAGGCCTTCAGGATGCAAAGAACATCACATACAGAAGGGAAGAGGGGGAAATGCCCAGGGGGAGACATGCACAGTTGCTTGCACAGGTAAATACCATTTTGAACTAATCTACTGGGACAGGAACTGGCCTTTTCATTATTTAAACAGCCTAGTTACCATGTTCTACCAAAATGTCTTGAATTTGGCTTCCTGGATTTATTTCTTGATTAGCAACCGATCTGAATATTTATTCAAGTTCAATTTTGATTATTACAAGCCAGCTGCCTCTCAGGGAATATCACTATATAAGATTCTATAAATGATTTAACCAGGATAGGGAAAGTGTTTTTCTTACACACCCACCTGGCTATTCACCTCAGACTGGAAAATGTGTAACACTGAAGCCTTGATCAGGTCATGGTTCTCAGAGAGTTAACCAAGAGGGACTTAAGCACAGCAAAGTCCACACCAGTAATCAAATAACACAGAGACTGTGGTGTCCATGCAAATGGCAGCAAGCAGGAAGCAACTGGAAATACTGCATTTCATAGAAGTTCAAAAAATCATTCATTAAATATACCACTTGGCTACTCTACCATAAACTGTCCAAAGGAGCATTGGCAGCCAGCATTTGGAATAGCATGAAAGGCAAAAAAAGAAGTGCTCATTGTTTGGCCAAGAGCAGCCTGCAGAAAGGCTGGGGGCAGGAAGAAGACACCTGATTCAGCATGAACAGGAGGGAAGGTACCATGAGGTTAGAAAGGTGTGTGCATGAAGAAGTTGGCCTCAGGATTCTGGGCTCCGTTAATGATATTAATTGAATATAAGAGTTGAAAATAAGTAGATTTCAAGTTTTATTCTTTTGTAAGAGCTTCTGTCTCTGTAGGCAGTTTTGGATGAACTGTCAGACTCTTCACCGGCATAAAAATCTTCAGTGGGCTGATAATGAGCTTTTATTAAAGATATTCATTTTGGTTAAGAAAATAACTTCTGCAGTCTAGTGTCAGCCAGAGAGTTTCTTTGAATGGCTTCCCCATTTCATGGAAAGTTTATGATTGAATTTCTTCCCATTACCACACAATGTGAGAAATACAAACACATAAACCACACTAGCATATGAAAAATAGGACAGCATTTTCTTAACAGTGACTATATAGATCTTTTCTGCTGAATCTAAACAGGAGGAAGTCAAAATCCTCAGGAAAAGCTGTGAAATGAAAATCAATGAAATTAATATTGCTTCATGCTTCTTAGGTCTTTTGTCCTTCCTTCCTCTTCCTTGTATATATACCATATACCAAAATACTGGTTTTGCCCAAATATCCACCCAGTTGTAAACTGGAACACAAGAAGCTGGGAAAAAACCCGTCTATCAGGAGTGCTGGGAAGTACAGAGAGGAGCAATCTGCATACTGGACAGCTACATGGTTCTCCAGCCTGAGCAGGGTACTTATTGTGTTAATAAATACTATCTTATTTTGTATGTGATGAGTGGCAGCCCTTATTAAATGGTCATTATTAGGCTTTAATAGTTCATACAGGCTGAAGAGCTCAAAATTAATGAGGCATTTGCTCTTAGGGAAATACCTAGCTGAGAAAATGTGAGGGTTTAAATTATTTTTAAACAATAAATCATGTGGATTAATTAATAGCAAATTACCTAATTTTTGCAAGGAAGTTTTGTGCTTTCAGTCTTAATCCTGCCCCTATAGTCTACACATTGGTGATGGAACAACTTAATAACTATGGCACATCACAAAACAGATCTTCTGGGACAGCAACAGAGACCCACGTGCCTCTGTGCAAGATGTGTGGTTTGTAGCTATAGTGCACAAACTTTAGAGTGCTGAAGTTTAAAGCCTGTTCTCAGACATGGAAAGCACAGGACAGACAAAGAGCTTAATAAAATGTTTTGATTGGATGCTGGACTTAACTTAGCTTTGACAAATAAGTTATCTGAATTGCTATATTCTGTAGAGACATAGGTGCCAGGAGCATCCAGACACTGAGACAGTTGCTGTTAGCTGCAAGGGGGCACTCAGCACCAAAGGCATAGCCAGCTGGTCAGAGGGCATGCTCCTGAAGAAGAGTGGGGGGAGAGAGATGAACAGTCATGGAGAAAAGGATGAATGAATATAAATATAATAGACTATATCAGTTGGAATGGACCTACAATGCTCACCTAGTCTAAAGAAGGTACCTTGTAAAAGAAAATCTGCAGATACTCCTTCATCATTGGATATCCACTTTACATACTTCTCTAGATGCTAGTACAACAAGATATAAACACCATACAGATACCAGATGGGTAATTTACTTGCTGCACTAAAACATATTATTAGCTCCATAGGACTGAAGCTCAATTCCTAGAAGAAAACAACAAAATGTTTACTGATTCATTGTTCAGCCTAATGGGTTTGAAAGGTCCCTAATAGCTAATTTTGAGAAAGTCCCCCATGAAAATATGAAAAGAAGGCATATAAAGAAGCTCTTTCCCAGAGCAGGATGGTGAACTCTGTTATACACTTTCCATCTTACAGAATGAAGCTAAAAATATATACTCAGAGCTGGACTATAACAGTCTGTAGCCCTGACTCCATCAAAATAAATAGGATTATCTCACATTTTTTGCTTCAAAGCTGTTCCTAGAACAGTTTCTATAATATAGCTATTATTTCCTGTTTCTGACTGATAGCTCCAAGTTTCTGGTGGGTGCATGCCCCAGTGATCTTATTCCCTGTAATAATCAAAAGACTTTGCAAGATGAGAAATCCCTGAGCAGTTATCTGAGTGGACGTTTGCTCCATCTCCTCCTGTCTTATACAGCCAGGAATTCCTCTCCAGGGCAGGAAACATATCATTTGCCTCAGGAATGGCAGATTAAGGGATTTGACTTCCATTACAGTGCTAACCTAGCCCTGTCTCTCCAGCTCCAGACTGATGTCCAGAGCAGGAACAGGGAAGTTCTAGTTGCTCTTGTGGCTGCCCACCCATTGCTATGGTCTGCAGAACACAGCATATCAATAGTGGTAGGATAATCCATTCTTGCTTCCAGCAGATGGTGTCCATACTCAAGTTTGCAGTCAGTCTTGAAAGATTACCTAGTCGAGTCCATGCCAAATTACCTTTAACAATATCCAGGTTAGAAAGGTGTTCAACACTAATTCCAATGGCATTCTCTGCCAAGGTGAAAAAACACTTGAGAGATCTATCAAGGCTTGGTTCTCCATGCACATCCCAACCCCTCAGTCCTTCACTGTCATTCACATCGTAGTTCACTTGCATCTTAAACATAATTACATTCAGAGCAAGATCTCAGTGCATGAGTTCATTCCATATTTACCTTCTAGTCTCAGAGAGATCATCAGTTCACATACTGGGAGCAGCTTTAAAAGCGATGGTACTTCAGCACCTCTGTGTCAGGTTTCTTTTGGCCTCACAGGAACTCTGCGGGGACCTGGGGTATTGTCAGCATCAGATTCTCTGTCAAACATCTCAGCATGGCTGTAATTATGAAGCCATTTACTTAGTACAGTTTTTGACATGCATTTTCCAATTTAGAGATGCCTTGAAGATAATTGCTTAATTCCCTTAAAAGTAAACCTGAAATGGGAATACACTGGACTTCTACAGTGGTCATATTTCACTTTAATGAACAGAGATACGGACCTATTTTAGCAGTAAACAAACTATGGAGATTTAATGAGTACAGCCACTCAGGCTGATTGAAAAGTGAATGAATACTAGTCACATTAGTGTGGGCAAAAGTGGCTTCTCTCTTGAAAAATAATTACGTTTTCCTGTCCAGCTGCAGCAAAGTAGGTAGGGAGCTTAAACTGTTTGTTCCATCAAAAGATGACAGGAATATGGAGGTAGATCTGTACTTTTAAATTAGGTTCATTTTTAGATAGTGTTGCAGTTTGGTGTAGCTGTGCTGCTTCAGTGGCTCTTGTAAGCTGCAGTTACAGCTTTCTGAAAGCCCCGTATTTTGAAAACATTGGTCCATTCAAGGCCAAATTTGAGACTAAGCCTATCAGAGCTGGTCACAGCACCTCTGGGAATCACAGAGAGGAGAAAAAACCTGCTGGCAGGGGCACTTTGCCACTGGAGCGGGAGTGAGAAGATGTAACAAGCTGCACAGACGCCAAGGCCAGGCCCGCAGGAGGGGGGGATGAAGAATGCAGGAAGAGAGCTTCCCCTGCAGCTCGTGGTGGAGTCCATGGTGAAACGGGTGTCCCCCCGAAGCCCATGGATGAGGACGGGGAGCAGAGACAACTATGCCCTGTGAAGATTGATCCACCCTCAGCAGGTTTGCCAAGGGACTTGTGACTTTGAGGGGGACCAGGCCGGGGGGTCTGGACCCGGATGTCAGCACCCTATGGAGGGGAGAGTCCTGCTGAGAGGCCTGTGGTGAGGGGATGACTCCCCGATAGAGAGGACTCACGCTGCAGAAGGTCGTGGACACGACTCTCGCGTGGGTGGGACCCCACGGTGCCGCAGGGGAAGGGTGTGTGTATGTGGAATGCCCCCCCCCACAGCTGAGATGGAAGACAGCTTGGGAGGAACGGACTGAAACCCCTCACTCTCCATTCCCTGCCCCCCCTGTACTGCGAACGGGAGGGAAGAAGGGAGCGAATCTCTGATTAAAGTCAAGAGTGCGAAGAGGCCAGGGGTGGGGGGAAGGAGAAGTGATAATATCCAGGGAAGAAAAGCAGCTTGTTGGGAATCACCGGAACCCCACTGCCCATTCCCTGCCCCTCCCCACGCCATGTTGGGGGGGAAGAAGGGAGTGAAATCGTGATGAGTTTTAAGTTTACTAAGAAGGGAGGGGTGGGGGGAAGGTGCTTGAAGACCTGGCCGCTTCTTATCTCGTTCCGGTTCACGGGGTGTAGTAGTTGTAGTAAGTAGTAATAAATCACCTTTTCTTTCCTTTATTCTGTGCTGCGTCTGTTTTGCCCATTGCACTCATTGCAGAGTGATCCCTCTGGCCTTATCTCAAGTCCTAAGCCTCCCAATATCCATATTCTTCCCCTTTTCAGCTGAAGGGGGGAGTGAGCGAGCGGCTTGGTGGGTATTTGGCCTTTGGTTAGGGCCAAAACCACCACAGATAGAAAAATGCCTTTCGGAAACAAAGCCAAAGTTAACTTCAAATCACTGAGATGCAACACTTGGATACTTGAATTTTTGTTCTCCGCTTTTTGTGGCCTAAACTACTCACCAAGTTGCCTTTGAACTGGAAAGACAGCTTAGTTCTCCCCCTATGGCTCAAGTTTTAATTGAATGTATGTTACCCAAAAACATGATATCATTCTTCCTCTATTGGGAGTATAAATAATAAACAGTTTAGAATCTGCTGTATTCACAACCAATTGTTTTCATCAGTCATACAACCATGCTGCATTTTGCTTTGCAAGATGCCAGCTATTAGTCTCCAAGGATATGGCATCAAATGACCAGGCTGTCTTGAGAAATCAAAAAGCAATAATGTCCCACCCTCCTCAAGTGGTCAGGAGTAAAGTTATTATCTGTGTTTGGCCTTATGTTGCCATTATTTTTCCATGATACTTATTTCTATTCCAAGCAGCTTAGAAAGGGAATATTTTACCTTGAGGCTTCTCTTTGTCTACACCCTGAGCAAACGCTAAATAAGATTATGTCCTGCTTCAAGAGCTTACAAAACAGATGAGACACAGTGGAAGGAGAAATTGCACCAGCAGACTAAGAGACGTGGCAGGTCAGTGGATGAGAAATGGGTCCTTGAATGTCCTGACTTGCAAGCCTGGTATCCCATACTGCAGGGTCAGGCTACCTACCTTCTTTCCAATTTGTCAGCACTGGGACTTGAGTATGTCAGGTTGAAATCCAGGTAGCTTGGCTCTGTGGTAGCTATAAAGAAAGAGATATTAACCAGGAAATTACACAAGTAAAGCCACTGAAACAGGCAACAAACACGTTGTTACACTGCTGTCCCAGTGCTAAATTAATGACCATTTGATGCAGCATCTCACAGCAGCATCAGAAGTTCCTTGTTTTGAACGGGGTTAAAGCTGAATTAATTAGTTTAAATATAGAAGAATTAGAAATAAGTTCAAAAGTTCCTCTTAGGCCAACCTACCTGAAAACACTGGGAAAGATATTAAATTGCTCCAAGCAGAATGTGAACTTTGTGGGATTGTTTGTATAACGATCATGATAGTTATCTTACATTTACAGTCTGACTTGCCAAACCAAGACCCATTTAAAATGCCACGGAGGATCTGCAATGTCTTCGTTTAATATCAAGAGAAAATGAGCACTGAGAAGTCACCAGAGGTATACAGCTGTGGCAGCTTGCTGTCCTCCAGAATATGTTACTTGAAATTATCAGACAAACCTTTGTCACTTCAGAACTGAATGCCCAGTTAGCAAGGATGTAAACATCAGAAGCATGCTGAAAACCGGGTTATTGAACAGCAGCTGAGCATCACTGAGACAAGCTACCATTCTGTCCTCCCCACTGGGAGGTATTAATGCCAACTCACAATTCACCCACCTGGTTCTATACGGTAGTGGAGGCAATGCCACATGTTCAAACAGTGCCCAGAGGTTGCTGGTTTTAGACAGTAGAGCTTTGATCTTGCACTACAGGGTCCAACGCTGCACAAAGCCTGGCCCAAGAGGCACAAATTAAATGAAAGATGAAAAACTCCACAAAACCCCCATAAATATGACCTTTCCAGTACAGGATATCCCAGTCCAATTACTTAACCAATATATCCCCTAAGCACAGAAGTTGGAATCTCCTCAAAGTAAGATGAAGACAATAGAACTTGCCAAATAGCTGTTGAAACTGGCAGATGTCTTGAAGAGTGAGAAAAAGTATGATTACAATAATTAAACCAGTATCACCTTAACTATGCTGCCATTAGCCAAGTTAAGCTTTCATGAGTGATTTTTATCCTGAAATGTCCTACGTTTGTCATCTTTAAATCTTTCAATATCTTTATTTAAAGCAAAACAGTATTTTCCTTTATAGATATCTATCAGATAATTAAGGCTATTTTCTGAGTGATCTTCATACTTAAAAAGCCCTCTGTATTTCAGTATCACTGACATAAGAAATAAAAGTTTGGTTACAAATATCTTAAAAAACTGCCAGTGAAGGCACCAAAGTCCTAATTTGTATAGTTTGGGGGTATCTGTGATCTTTCTGAATTGAATGGGGCAACATGAATGAAGCAAGATTGGGGAACCCTGCATGTCTTGTGGTATTAGAATGAAATTCTTTTTATTTGTAGATTTCTAAATCAAGAATTAACATAGAAAATAAAAATGTATTTCTTTCATATTACTCATGGTAGAAGAAAATGAAACCATGAAATGTAAAACCACTTCTGGACTGCAAGTCCCTGCTGAGTGTGTGTATGGAAGGTGCATAGATTCCAAGACTTACAGGACCACAGGGGAAAGGACATCTTGAATCAAAATAGCTTCCACTTCTATCTTCACACAGGTTCAAGAAGCTTGCCTGGTTCCTCATGTTTTATAGAGTAGCAAAATTATTTCTGACAGAGGAAATGCATCTGTAGTCAGAATATATTTGACCTAAAGGTCCAGCAAAAAAAGGAAAATAAATAATTAAAATGTTACATTTCCATGGACACAGCAATGGAAGGAGATCACATAACCAACAAGTTAGAAACTAAAAGACAATTTAATTAGGTATGAAATCAGTAACATCCATTTTAAATGAAAAATTACCTCTGTGCCTTTAGATAAGCATGTCTGAGTCTCCTGGAAACAAAGTTCTAGGAAAAGATATGGATGGCAACTTTGCCTTACGGTACAACAGCATCACTGCTGCCTCCCATACACATATAATTCACACCAGACCATCAGGAATGATCCTCTAGTGAAAGTCTGCTATTGCCAAATTCTGTGAAAACTACAGCTTAATATTCCTGAACACAAATTACAAAAAATAAGATATCAAAATCCTTGCTGGTCTAATTTATCATGGCTACACATGGTGGGTTATATAAAATATCTGCATGTCAGAGTTACCAAAGGGGTTTATTGCTGAAAGTCAATGACAGACAAATGATTTTGGTGCTTATTCATGGTTCCCTGTCTACAACATAAGTCAGGTGAACACTGGTGTTAAGGAAATAAAATTCTGTTCCTCATCAAGAGGACTGCCTCCTTGCTTTAGAAGAAACTGGAATGGTGCAATTTTTTTGCAGTCCTCATCTGAAAATCATTTCATTTTCAGTCCTCTCTGACTTCACAAGTACTAATCAATGATAGCACATTAATCAATAATTCTTCACATGAAGCAATAGTTGTACCTCAACATACCAGTTGTTCTGGCAATTCAATCATTTGAAAAATGTACATTCAAATATGCAAGCTGACAGATGCAAAAAGGAAGAACACATTTTGAAACTCATCTCTACTCTACGAGGGATGCCAAGTCCTGGTTTTAGGTGGTGCTCAGGTCCCATGTGACTCCCTCAGTGCTCCTGGAGCGGTGAGTCCCTCGGCAGTTTGGAAGCGCAGCCCTCACGTATTCACCTCAATTAAGCAGCCAAACTGAGTGGAATCTGTAGCAACATTTAAGTGTCCAGTGGGTTCCAGTTCCAATATCAGATCTCAGGAACTGACAGCTCCCCGTGCTCAATCCATACATTTCTGGCACTTGCCCAGCTGATGGTCACACAGCAGAGCAGACATACACTTATATGGCCCTGCAGAGCTGCCCTTGCCCAGTTCTCCAGTACAGTATGCCAACAGGGATTACAACTGCAGATGGTACAAACCCACAATAACTGTATTTGAAAGAAATAAAGACGATCTTTATCCACTAATCCATCTTTTGAAAACTCCAATGTAAAACTAGTCTCAGCTGGCCTCTCTTACATCTTTACAGCACTGCCTGAGAATGGACACATCAAAGTAATGACACAAAGCAGGTAATCACGAATGTCATTGCCTTGTCAGAACACTGTGCCTCTGCAAAGCTGCAGCCTGCTCGTTTTAGTGCCTTGTGAAAGTCAGACAGATATTCTTACATGCACAACCCTATCAACTGATTTTCTTAAAGGCATGCTACTGATCTACAGTCTGACAGCTGCAATACAGCAATATTTACTGAATGCTACCTGGAAGAGGGAAAGTGTTCACATGTGCTTATTTTGTTCAAAAGCCCATGGGTTCAGGGGATGATCCTAACTGCTTTGTAAATTAAACAGCAGCTGTGATTTGATTGAAATGGCCCAAGTAATTTAACCAATCATTAAAGCTGTTTATTGGGATTACAAAGCAACAAAGATAATCTTTAGTTGGCGACATGCCATCATATTTTAAAAGATTGAGCATAGCCAAGAGGCCAGGACCCTGTGTATATTGTCCCTCTCCTAACCTACCAGTCTCAGGCAGGATTCATGCTGTGAAACACCTATTCAGACAACATCTGTTTGCATCAGCCCTGATGATCCCCTCTTGTTTCACAAATGAGCTTTCCAACCCAGTCAAATAAAGAGCACTTGTGAAATGTTTATTTCTAAGAACAATAGTCCCCTACCCATGGCAGTGACAACTAGAGAAATTAGAAACAAGCAACAGAGTACCTTGGTAACCCTCCCCATCCCGTGAAGCCCCTCAAAAATCCTTCAAATACATCTTAATCCTTGCTATAATATGTTCTCATTTTGATTAGCACCCTTTATTTTGCAGTATAATTCATTATTCTGTTCACACTTGAACTAACACAGGCAATATTTTACAGTCTCTCATTCTTCCTACAAGGTACAAGGACTGCTTTTCCTATCACTTACTCCCAGCTGACTTCACTGGTAGCTAAGGAGACTCTCCTGATTTTTGCCCACCAATATATGAAAAAGTCAGAATCAGATCCTTAATTTCCTCAGAATTATTAGATTTATGTTGTCCTTGGTTTTCTGAATTTTTCTGCTGCGCTTATATCCATTATTGCCTTACATCTATTATTGCTACAATATCATCTTTGCAGGAAAACAAATAGAAAGGAAGTCAGCAATGCCTTGTTTGGCTGTTCACATGAAGCTTTAATATCTTTTTCTAGGTTTTGCTCGATATTTCCATGTAGAGTATAGTTTCTTGGATGCAGGTTGCTTCTAGAAAACAAAGTCTAAGTCTATTACCACATGAAATGATGACTTATTTTCTGGTGTAAGTCAGGGCACAGAAAATATTGAAAAAGTGTTCCCACTCTAAGGCATTTTGTTAATCTGCTGTGGTTTTGTAGTAATTTAAAAAGGTCACAGGCTTCTTTCTAAACTTTATAATACAGTGCACTGGCATCCTTCCACCAGCCAACACAATGCAACCCTGTCTGATGTCAAGTGGAGCTACGTCTATTTCCACAACACATTCAGGGCTCTGTATTACAGGCACTAGTGCTCTTTATCACTTCCATTCCCTTATTTCCTGCTCCATTTTAATGGCACAGTCAGGGAGATACCATCGATGCAGAATATCTCTCTAATACTACACAGAAAGAATATGTCATTTCAGCTAGCTATTACATCTTGTTATTTCTGTGCTGGGGGAGTAACAACAATCTCTCCATATGGCCAAAGCAGCTCTTGAACAGAGATTTCCTAAGAGAGCTTTGTCTTTCTTACTGGGATTATATTGCCTGTGAGTTTTAGTTTGTCTTCTGGTTTCATGCCAAGAACTTTAAAATCAGAGTGAGATACCACAGAGGGGAAAAAAATAAAGAAGTCTATCTAAAGTACCCTCTGCACTAATGGAGATGTATTTACAACAAAAATCAATGCAATCAAGTAAAACAAAGCTGCACATGATGACAACATACACCACAAAGGAAGGCCTCAGAGGTAAATTTTTCTGTTACTTTTACAATGTACTGTCAGCTAGGACTCTGGTGTCCTTGTACTCTGTGCTGCACAGCTACAGAGTTGCTCTGAAAGCCTGACTGCAAATGTTACGTGAGCTGGTACCCAGCCACACAGAGACCAGAGCTTCACAGCTTGCTAGCCAGCACTTGCTTGGGCAGCCCAGAAGGAAGACTTGCTAGAAGTTCAGATTTTCTACTTGCAAACCCGATACCCCCCTGATCTGCCAGGAATCCCCTTGCAGCTCACACAGCTGGATGGGATGGAACAATAAATTCCCAGTCTTAGTGCTGCCAAGGTGTTACACAGCTGCCCCTCATCTGAGGCAGGGCTGGGCTTCTCCAGGTCCTCTGAAAGACAGGAAGGAGGTAGGGAAGAATCTGGAAGCTGTGCCCTGTCCTGTCCTGTCCCACCCCCCCTCCTCANGTAAGTGAAAAGTCAGCACTTTCTGGGCCCAGCCCTGCTCCTTCTAAGAAAAGAAATGCCAGCAAGAACAGCCCTGGGATGGGATCCCACTGATCCAGCTTTGCTGAAACATGACACTTAACTTCCCAGCCCTGCTTCTGTCAATAACACTGTCTGAGCAAGATAGATGTTAATTGAAACAATTCAGTTCCACTATGGATCTTTCTCTGTCTCATTTGATTCCATTCAAAATTTTTTTTTCTGTTATTTAAAGCACATCTGTCTGCTGTTTAAGAGTGAATAATCCAATAATACAACTGTAGAACAATCTGAATTGATTGGAAAATGGATGAAAGCTGTTACATTTAATACAAATCACTTTTTTTCTGAACTGGCATAAATATATCACTACCTTTTGTCTGCCTTTTAGGTAGCACTTGTATAGCACTGTAGCAAGATTATTTGCATGAAATCACCTTGCACCTTGGTGATATGTTTGACTCCTCTTTTCTAGGTCTTCAGTGAAAATGGGAAAGATGGTCACTGCTTCAGTGCTGCAGTCACCATCCCAGGAGGTGTTCGAAAACCTGTAAATGTGGCACTCCAGGACATAGTTTAATTGATATGGTGGTATTGGACAGACAGTTGAACTTGATTTTAGTCTTTTCCAACCTTAAAGGATTCTGTGATTCTATAAGGAATGAGAGACAAAACCACCCCTGATACAAATGGATGGAAACAACAGAATCAGGAGAGAGAACAGCCTCTGTCAGCCAGGGGTGAGAACTCTTTATTTCAGGAATAAAGAGTTGAGATGTGTTCATGAAAGATCCCTGGGAATCACTTAAGGGTGGCTTAAATTCCATAACTCACCAGCAACTCAGTGCAAGCAATGAATTCTGAACATCATGTTAGAAACACAGCTGAGGAAACTACAGGGCTGGCAGATACATGACAATCATCTGCAAAAATCACAACACAGGTAAGAAAAGTCTCCATGAAAAAAGTCAAGAGTCAAGGTTTCTGCAAGTACAGATGTGAGTAGCTGAAAATTAAAACCTGCACAGGGAGATGGACAGGCCAAAGCAAGCTGTTGCCATAGACCTGATCATCAAAGACAGTAGGACTGTAGGGTTTGGTATGTTAGTGCAAAATGAGTTTATAGGCTATGCTAGTGTAAATTAATATAAAACATAAATGAATTTGGGGGAAACTTCTCTAAAATGGCAGAATGAAATACCATGGCTGCATTTCATCAACAGATACTTTGCTTAACCTTATTAATTAGCAGACAAGAGAGGCAATGAGCCACATGAAATAAAAAATAAAATCTGGGGATTTTATGCCCTGATAGTTAACCATCTTGTTAATTGAAAGAAAAAGCATAGTTGACAGAGGAAGAGTGAACTCGCCTACATCAGTGGCATGAAAGCAAGTATGTGAGGGAATTCACATACCTACTCACTGGCATTTTGCTTACTGCAAAATTCTTAGTGCCACAGAAGGTAATGACATTTTAAAAGACTTCAAATTTAACAGTGAAGCTGAAAGCAAAGGCTATGCAGGAACTTCTAGAAACAGCTGACTGAGATGTTTCGTGGGTGATGTGTGAACTCTGTCCCTCTGGACCTGTTTATTAATCTGAAATAGAAATTATAGAGCTGAAGGAATCCTACAGAAATAAGTTTCTGAAGGGCCTAACCAAAGCCCATCAAGGTGGATATAAAAGACTGCCATTTCCTTTTGTAGCCTTGCCACAGGGAACTAAATGAATTTGCTCTGAGTCCCTACTTGTGTGTTTCTGCTACAACTATCTAGGTCTGAAAAATGGAGTAAATTAATAGTCAAAGAAATTGAACTATGAGTCTATGATAATATAGGCTGCAAAGGTACTAAATCTTTATACGAAAAAGTGATTTTTTTTAATTAGGGACTGAGGAAAACAAGTTTAGGATATTGCTAATAATCTCAAACATGCACCAAAGAATCAGAAATCAGCTATTAGCTGCCTCTGGGTAGAGCCCAATATTAAAAAAAAAAATCACTTTGTATTGAAACTGAGGCCAATGATATGTTCATATACAACCACAGAATCACAGAACTTTAGGAGTTGGAAGGGACCTCGAAAGATCATCTAGTCCAACTCCCCTGACAGAGCAGGATCACCAGACTAAATCACACAGGAACACATCCAGGTGGGTTTGAATGTCTCCAGAGGAGACTCCACAACCTCTCTGGGCAGTCTGTCCCAGTGCTCTGTCACCCCCACAGGGAAAAAGTTCCTCCTTATATTCACATGGAACTTCCTCTGCTCCAACTTGTACCCATTGCCCCTTGTCCTATCACTGGTTATCCCTGAGAAGAGCCTGGCTCCATCCTCCTGACTCTCACCCTTTTATAAACATTAATGAGGTCACCCCTCAGTGTCCTCTTCCCCAGGCTGAAAAGGCCCAGCTCCCTCAGCCTCCCCTCATAAGGAAGGTGTTCCTCTTTCTTAATCATCTTGAGATGAGTCCAGACTCTGTGCCATAAACAGAAAATTAGTTCCTCCTTACTCTGACCTATTATCCTTCCTTACATAACCATATGACCTGGCCATTTTGCAGACATTAAGTCCCTAGATTTTAGTTTGTCTGGTATGACTCACTTCAAATTTCCATGGTTAGAGCAAGTTTACATGTTGACTTCTGGCCCACCAGATCACACATAGGCATTTTAAGCCCTTCTCACTGCAGGTATTACTGAATTTACCACACCATGATCATGAATCTGAAGGAAAACATATGTCATGATATCCCCTTGTGAAACAGGGAGATTGAAGAGAGCATAGATTTTACAAGAAAAACCAAGAGGTTCTTGAATCCAAAATTTAGTTGCTTTTCTCCAATCTATACACATGGCAGTGGAAGGTCATTTTGAGTGTCACATGTGCTTCTACTGACTGCAGGTCTTCACAAGCTCCTATGATCAGTAATATACAGTCAGTAGATGCATCTCTGCCTTCCAGAATAGTGACAGCATTTGTCCCAAGGGAAACAGTGTTCCAAAATGCAAATAGCAGTTTTCTCACCTAGTAGGAAAAAGCAGACTAACATTTCCACTCTGGGCTCACGTCCTGGTTGAGGAAGTTTTACAACTTTCTATACTTAATACCATTTTCTGTGTATGTTTATGATTTGGGCAAAACAAATGCTATTTTGTTTCAATAGTGGTCCGTTCCAACAATCAGGTGACAGCAGCCTCACTCCTACTGTTTTAAGTAGCTTATTTCTGGTTTTCAAGATTGTTTTAATTTGCTTGGTTGCTTCTTATGATCAGAAAAACAGCCAGTCCCCATCAAGAACTCAGAGTGGTTTCTTTTTTCAGAAAACAGTTGCTTTCAGCAGTGTTTGAAGTCATTCACTATAGATTTAGATCACAATGTACAATACACCCCCCTCAAATGACAGCACATGGCCATGTTGGACATGGTAAACCTGTTCTTGAAACACATCATTTGAAGTGGTTTTATAGCTGGACTTACTCAGGAAGTGTTATTGATAATAAGGTGCAAGCTTCACATTCAGGGTGTCTTGAACAACTGACAACCTGGTTTTGAGTGGTACAAACTACTGTTGCTTCAAGAGGCTTTAGGGCTTTGTCTCTTGGAGATGTTTCTGTTTACAATTGTGGGGCATCAGGACTCCAGTACATCTGCTACTCTCATTAGGAAAGATGTCTGCCCTATTTTTTCATTGTACCTACCCCTCCTTCCCAGGAAATTATACCTGTCATTCAGTTTGGCAGCTCTCCTCCTCTTTGAAGATCTCTTCCCCTGAACCGTGACCTTACGTTAGATGTGTTATCTTCATTACCACATCTGAGCCCTCCAGTCATCATTTTACTTCTGGATACACCCATTAAAAAGAAAAAGAATCAATCATGCTCAGTAGCAAGTTTATTAATGAAACCATGCAAATTTTACAAGCCAGGAAGCTCTCCTGAGCACCTTCCAAAATCTCTGCGATGCAAAGGCCTCCTTATCTGACTGTGACCAAGACCCTCTGTCCTGTCAGTAACAGCACAATAATGCAGTAGGGATGATGGCCCCTGGTGCTCCAAGGAAGGTAACTGCTAAAGAAGTCATTGAGGGATGGGCCATTTCTCCCATGTTTCAAATCCCGAGAGAACTGAAAGAGGTCTAGATTAACCTGCTCACCTATAACAACACGACAGCTAATGATCTGAGCCCAGGGAGATAGCAAATTCAATGCTTCATTGACTTAAGCACTCACAGCAGCCACTTCCTATTCTGCAGAAGATGAACAAAGTCCTAGAAAGTCCCTTCCCCTCCCTTTGCTCCCTCTGATCCTGTTTCAAAAACTGCTGCTTTGTAGAAACCTCCATTCAACAGGGGCGGCACCTGAAAAGAAACTTGACATGGAGGCCTGTGGAGACCAAACTCTCTCTGGAAATTCCCACAGTGCAATGTGTATTGGAAGAGGATTTTCCTGGCCAAGGGGAAGGATGCTAAGCATTGTGCACATGCCCTTCCTCCCTAACCTACTGGTACAGGCACTGCTGACTGCATCCCGTGGCACACAGGGGTGAAAGGAAAGATTACTGTTCTTCACACTCACCTTGAAGTAATGGAGAGAAAAACAAATTGAAAAGGAGAGAAATGAAACAGTGGGAAGCAAAAGCTGTTAAGAAAGTAAAATCACCTCATATAATGAAATTTTGTCATCACTGGAAGTCCTAGAAGAGACATGAAGATATCACAGAGGATGTATGCAAACATGTTTTAAACTTGCAGGGTTTTTTTTTATCTAGGCAAAAGGCAGTGGGGAGTTTTATCTAAAAAATAAGACCAGAAAAATATTTATAATAATTAAAAAAAAAAAACCAAACCAGAAAAGTTTAGCTTCTGAAATGGTTTCTCTTTCACTTTGGTATGAAAGCTTTCTCCTGGTGAAAAGATCCCACAGCATGGAGTGTAGTTTTTTAAGTGCCTGCAGTGCTAGCACTTGAAACTTGTGACATTTGAAAAAAAAAAAAAAACAAAAGAAGGAAACATTTCACTGGTTTGGAAATGCACATTGGATTTACTTATGCATTATTCGTTAGCAATTGCTTGGCTGTCTTTGGGATGCAGTGGTTTCAAGAGGGATGCTAATTTTGTCAGAACGATCAAAGGTCACCAAACCAAAATAACAAATTAGATGGTCCCAGTTGGCCAGGCAGAAGAGGAGGCTTTGGGAAAGTTGGTACATCCTCTTCCCAGGAAGGTCTGGTAAATTAGGTCCCACCTCCACTCCAACTATATCTGAATTTCCCAAGTAACTAGGCACCTACACATCTACTGTGCTCTGGGGAAGTATGTCCTTCTGAAATACCCCAATCATGCATCTGCTTTCCAGAGAATAATAACACCTTTCCCATCACCTGCATAATTTCACCATGGTATCTACATTTGGTACTTGCTTAAACTGTCATGTAAGTGGTACTGAGCCAGGAAAAATCTACTTGAACCCATTAAAATTGACTATTTCAGTTGTCCCATCTTTCATGTCTTACTCTTTTCTCCCACCTGGAATTTTCTTCCAGATGAAATGCAGCAAGTCCCCTACAGAGAATGACCTAAAAGGACAGGATTAGTTCATGGCACAGAGCTGCACTCTTAGTACTTTCCTGGGTGGACAAATCACTGAGGCAAAGAGTGGCTGCAGTTTCTATTATAGCTTTTCTAAGCATCTTTGTAAAGTGCTTTGTACTCAAAAAGCATTGGATAAAATATAGGTGTTATTGCTGTTATTTTCTGTTAGCTACTTCAGGTTGAGTATAAATGTGGCCCTAAATTCAGCAGCCATCACTTTATGTCCTCTGTATGTCCTCAGTTGTGTGTCCCTATCTTAATACACATTGGAGATCCCACCTGGTGATTTCTATTCCCATATAAACAGCTTATATGAATGTAGGATTGGAGGTAGGAAGGAACAGTGGCACATGAGGTACACAGTACAACAGTGGCACAGGAGGTACACAGTACAACACTGGCACAGACACAGATCTGCATAACGTTATGTCTCTTATGAAAAGTGAATCATATGAAGCTCACAAAATTGTAACCCTACCAGCTATATAATTTCTTTTAAAGCCTACACGTCAGGTTGGATAAATGACTTTGGGGAAGTGGGAATTTTGTGAGTCTCATCACTTATTTCTGGGGGTGACAGGCTGTAAGACACTGCTATGCCACAGTAAAGAGTGTGCACCTCTTCACAGCTATGAAAGAGAAAGCATAGTGCATTCAAATATGATTTGCATAGAAAATCAGCAAACTTATTACACAATGGGACACCAGAATGTGAATTTCAATAGGATAAAAAATTAACATCAGTGAATGTCTGACAGAAAACATTCGTTGCAAAGGATTTTTAAAAGGGAGAATTTAGGAACTGCCAGGCTGTTAATCAGTCTTTTCCAGCATCACTGCTCTGAAAATGGTCATCTAGTCCAACCCCCCTGCAAATCTGTTTCAGAGCCTTCAGATTAAACACTAAAATATATCTACAGCATGATATACCAAGATGCTATATCATGATGATATACATCAATTACATACCATGATACACTTAGGTATCTAGATACAACATGATATAACGAAGTATGGCCAGCAGGTAGATATTTGTGTACAGCATGGAGACAGTCAGCTCCATGGGATTATCTCCTCCCAGTCACCTGTATAACCTCCTACTGTGGGATGTTCCATTACAGACTCCAACAGAGTTAAATTTCACATAAGGAAAGAAAGAAAGAAGGAAGGAAGATGCATCATTTTAATTAGCAGCCAGCCAGCACAGTGCCAAGGCTCAAGATTCCTGTCAGGGTAGCATATGTGAGCAAGAAGCCACAGCATGCAGAAAGCACAATAGTCCTGTGGCTTATGGAGGGGCAGTGATGTGCTCTGCTGCTAGAAAATGAGAATAGAATTATTCCTATAGTTCATACAGTTCATATAGCATTCATATAGTTCACCAGAACTATTTGAGACACTTGCATTGCTCTGGTAGCCATGGCTGTAGGAAAAGCCATGTCCTGTCCCAGCTATTCCACACTACATTTCTTCACATTAACTACATGATCTCAAGCCACCAACGCTTTTGGCATTGCCTCTTCCTCTTTGCCTATGTAATGCCCTGTCTCCTCCAGTATCCTCTGGTCATGGTTTTCTAACTAAAGCCACTTCACCCTCTGAAGCATATATTTACTCAAAGGACTGTGTTCCACTGCCTCTATCTTATTTAACCATAGCCCAGAGTATGCTTACCAGGTCTGCTACTTGGCAGCTGTGTGTACATTTTAAAAATTAATATCAAAAAAACAAATAGCTGAGGTAGGCAGAATGTGCTGGCAAGATTAAATATACAGAGTTTAGAACTGATAGGAAATTCTGATAGACTTACAGACTTTAAATTTAGCAAAAATATATTTTAAATATGGCACAAAACACAATCTACAATTAAATCCAAGAAGACAAGAGTGACTTATTCTGTATAACTGCTGATGTAAGTATCACAGCTAACAACTTTAAGGCTAAAAGAAATACTTTTACTTACATAAATTGTCCTTGGAGCTACTTTGTTCACAGGTTAAAATAAATAACTATAAACCAGACTTTATTTCTTGCCTGATATCATCTAGTTTCACCCTGCAAATCTTGGATCTTGTTATACCTTTCTCTGCTAGATTGAAGAGCTTCTGTCTACAGTCTGCTTCTCACACACGAATTAAGGCTTTAGCCTTCTAAATAGAGTAGTCTGAACTTCTGGGTCCTTTCACAGACAGCTGTTGTGAATCAATATATTGTGTAGGGATAAGGTGAAGCTGTAAAAGGTGGTGAATGAAAGGTGATTTCTGAAGATCATTAAAAAGAGGTTCGCTTTGAAAACAGGGTCCATTATTCCTGTACTGGTGTGACATGCACAGCCCCAGTTCACCGGTGTGGCCATGGCTGCCCCATTACCACTGAAGCTGGCTCTAACCTTTTTCCCAGGAGAGGATGATGGGCCTTGTCTCTCCCCATAAACTGCTGACACATCACTATAGCAAAGTCCTTGACTGACAAATGTGTGATAGAATCCCAGCAGACCTGTCATAAACATTAAGTCAAAAGTATCTGCAGTATTGGACAAAAAGCCCCAGGAATGGCAATCTGTGTCAGCCCTGGGTATAAAACACATCACAGGAAAGGAGCATCATCTTGGCTGCTTAGCAGCCACAGAACCATGCATCACATTGCTTCTTCAATGTGATGAAGAAGCAATGTGATGCATGGTTCTGAAGCTTAGTATATAAGCTTCAAAGTTTATATACAAAGCACACATATATTGAAAATATCCATCAATGTGCCATGTTAGACAGCAATTCATCGCTGTGTAAGCCAGCGCAGATGGGACACAGGGAGGACACGAAGCCCCAGATTAAATGCAAAGAGTAAATTTGTTTTCATTATCTCACCAATGGGGGTGGGGTAACCAAAGCAGCACCCAGGCAGAGGCACACAACTGGGGACGCAGGCACGACGGAGCTCAGTTCATGTAAGTGGATCACTGAGCCTGCTCTTTTCACCCCTCTTTCAGGGTTCTGAGCAGGCATAATTTACCAGTGCACTTTGATCATTCTCACAGGAGGACAGGAATCTCAAGGGGGTTCGGTAGGGTGCCTCTGTCACAGGCCTGTTTACCTAAACACAGATGTTCTACCAATCCAACACACAAAACCAAACAATTAGTACAATATATGTGCTTTTTCACACCTTACAATTCTCCTTGCCAATCTTCTGTTATTTTCCCACAATCTCACACTGAAGTCAACAGAGTGTTTTAGGTTTGACAGGCCTCATAAAAGTACTTGGCTTTGTGCACTTCGACCTGGAGTTGCATTCATTTGAATACGTATTCACACAAGCCAACATTATGCTTTGTCACTTTGTCAAAAACTAAAATCTGGAATGAGAATCTCTGTGAGGAGCTGAAAGCCATAGCAAATCTAAAGGAAAGCAGATGGCTGTCTGTACTGGGAAGCAGGATTCTGCAGCCTCATAAGAAGTATACTGTTAAGCCGTTGGAAGATGGCTTTTCTTTTTAGCAATATTTCCAGTTCCTTCAAAACTGTTCAGCAAGAAAGAAACAAACTTTTTTTCTCTTAACTGACGTTACCCTCTTATTTTAAAAGGACAACTACATTTCCAAACACAAATAGAGAGCAATTTATTTGGAAAAAAATGTTGGAATATACTCACTGTTTTCCAAATAATCAAGTTTCCTGATAGTTGTGTATAAACCGCTTCTCAAACACCAAGTTCTGCCCCTTGAGTAGATTACTAAACATTTGTTATAGTATATGCAGTAAATAACAGAAGCACCTTAGTTTACATGTTTTCACTTTACATACTTACCCATATAAATCATGGCTTTATGGCTCTGTGTGGAGGATTAACTGAAAAATTAAAGTCTTACTTTGAGGACTGAGTTCAAGTACTCAGTCCAAGACCTGACTGGGAACTGATCATAGAATCATAGAATCATAGAATGGTCTGGGTTGGAAGGGATCCCATGGATCATAGAGCTCCAACCCCCCTGCCACAGGCAGGGCCACCAACCTCCAGGTCTGGATCTACACAAGGTTGCCCAGGGCCCCATCCAACCTGGCCCTGAACACTTCCAGGGACGGGGCATCCACTACTTCTCTGGGCAGCCTGTTCCAGCACCTCACCACTCTTTCTGTAAAAAACTTCCCCCTAATATCTAATCTAAACCTTCCCTCCTTTAGCTTTAGTCCATTCCCCCTTGTCCTGCCATTATCTACCCTTTTAAGAAGTTTAATCCCCTCCTGCTTATAAGTTCCCTTCAGGGACTGGCAGGCTGCAATGAGGTCCCCCCGCAGCCTTCTCTTCTCCAGGCTGAACAAGCCCAGCTCCCTCAGCCTCTCTTCATAGGGCAGGTGCTCCAGCCCTCTAAACATCCTTGTGGCTCCTCTGAACCCTCTCCAACAGTTCCACATCTTTCTTGTATTGGGGGATGTGATCTTGTTATAGTTCCACAACGCTTCAGATTTTTACAAAGCATAGCAATTGTCACCAGCCAGTGCTTTCTTGTATTTAGCACCATTTGTGCCACTTCACACAGGATTTGGACCCCAGCAGTATACCCACGGGATGGGTGAGGCAGCATTTGTGCCATACGGTTATACACACATTTTTTTCCTTCCTTAGAGGGAAACTTGGTTACAGCTCTGCAGGAGATTGTAGCTGAAACTGCAGTGATCAATGGCAGAATCAGAATAAACATATGAGTCTGTCACACCTCAGGAACAGAGAAAGGGCTTTTAGAGCAAAATAAAGGTAAAGCTCTAATTAAGTTTCTCCATATGTAACATCATATCTATCTCCTACAATAAAACCATTAACAGGGCAGCAGGGACAACTCTCTGAATAACATTCTAGAATCATCCACCAGTCTCTGCCCTAAAGTTTTCACTTTTGACTAGTCTCTTGTGAGTCTCTTTCAATTTCTCTAACTCAAAACAGGAATGAGACAATGTTACCATGGTATGGTCCCAGCAGTTTTCTTTTCAAAAAATGGGTCTTTCTAGAAGAATGTTTCTGGGCTCGTCAGAGAAAGTATAAAACCTCAAATTTTAAATATTAAATAAAAATATTACTCTAGTTATAACCTCCTCTGTGGCAGTTATCATTCTGTACACATTGTTCTTTGCATTTGGGATAACCTGATTAGCATTGTTCTGTACCTTGTAGTTTGCATTATCTTCTCAGAAATTTCAACATCCTGGCAGGCTTCTCTGCTACAGTGTTTGGTTCCAGGATAATTTATTTTGGCTGAAGTTCATGGAATGAAGTGCCCATCTATTGACATCAATGAGAAAGTTGCCTGTCAACTCCAGAATTTCATATTCATCTCCTCTGAAGAAGAAATATTGGTTGCACCTGGCAAAAATGCAGTGCCTGGTCTGGCCTTAGGAAGAAAGGCAGTATAGGGTAACATCAAAGGTCCATGTGGCTTAATATTCTGTCTCCACAAACCATTAACACCAAAATTCAGTACAAGGATGCTTTACCCTGACTTGCTACATTATATTTCCTCTTCAAGGTATTCCTGGGCTGTGTGTCATTTTCTGTGTGTTTCATTGCCATCAGTGAAGCTGTCTTCCATCAAACTGCCCAGTGTCTCTCTGAGCCCAAGGTAAATTCATTTGAATTCAGCAGCTACAATATCCTGGAGGAAGGTGTTCACAAGTCTACAATCAACCATAAAATGAACTGCTTCCTCCTGTCTGATTAGATCATGGTTCCCATTATTTTAATCCAATACTCCTACTTCTTTCATATAGAGATGGAGAAAATTCCCCATTTATTTCTCCAAGTTCACTGTGATTTTGTGGCTCCCACCCCAACTGTCACTTTTCCAGTCAGAAGATTCCCAATTTACACAACTGCTCCTTTTACAGATGCCATGGCATGCCTTTGATCCTTATTTACCTTCCCTGAACTTGATCACACCAAACCCTGACCTCCTCATCAAGTGGTAACACTAATTTGGAGCCCATTAGGTGCCACTCAAACAACTTCTTCCTACATTCATTGATTTATCTACACCGATTTCTAACTGACAGTCTGATGACTGGTCACTCAGATCTGTTCTTTCCATCACTCCTCAGAGTCAGCTGTCAATTTTACCACCATGAATAACTTACTATTTCTGCAAATTTAAGCACATTGTTCATGTCCTTTTCTAGGTGACAGGAATAAGAATCCCCAGTAGCAATCTGTTGGGAATGCATAAATGTTTGGCTATGGCTTTTTAATATACTGTGAACATCAAAAGGCAATTAGCAAGATTTCTCCTAGTAATTCCATGCACTTGACTTTGTTTGCCTGCTGCCACCATACTGGCAAACATGCTATTGTGAAAATATCATAGTGTATAAAGAGAAGCATTGTATATAAGCTAGGAAAAAGAAATCTTGAAAGGATTGGCTGGTTGTGCATAGAGAGGACAAGGGTGAGAAAACTTAATGGTCTTCCACCTTGTTAAAGAATGAAACAAAAATGGAGACAGCAAACCGTTATTCATGTCCAGTGAGGGGAGGACAGGGAGTAATGAATTTAAATTGCTTCAAAGCAGAAATTGCTTTATCATTCAGGATAATTAAAAACTGGAAAAGACTGCCTGGGAAACTGGACTTGTCCTCACAGGAGGTTCTTTAAAAAACTTAGACAAGCATCTGCTAGGAAACTGTCACTGTATTTGTCAAGTCAACTTGGGACGGTGGATGGACTGGCATTAAACAAACAGGATTGTCTGAACTCACCACCTTCCCAGTGGGGAAATATGGTTTGAATTTCCTTGGTTAACAGGATTCATGCCCTCTGCAAATATGATCTGGTTTTCAGAGGGGCTGAACTCCTTCAGTTCCCTCTGGCTTATAAAAAATACCTAGGTATTCAGTCTTTGACGCCCTGGATTGTTCTCCTGCTTTGAGAGCTACCTAGACTTGATTCTACCTTCAGCTACACAGGAGTTAATAATTTCTACTTTAATAATGATCACATAGGCAATTCATTTTACTTGTGAGATGAGGACACAGGAATATTTCAATCTTTGGCTGACATGGTGTTTAGGGTTAGGGAAGAAAGAGTGTTTACCACGGTTTTGCTCCTGAAACAGAAGGGGGTTGTGGTGTGTCTTGTATTCCTCTGTCTTGTAGAGGTACTCTTGTTACACTGTTCATTCTGTTTGAAATCTAGAGAATAAAGTCCCTTACAAAGAGAATATAGCTTTCTTTTTTATTAATCAGTAGCTTTTGTGGTATGGGGAAGCAGACAGCAAGGATGCATCTGCCTTTCTGGGTGTGTTATATAAGAAATGCTACATGGAAAACATGTAGATTGTGGTGAACGCTAAGCAAGCAAGGACTGAGAATTGCAGCCTACCAGTTCCTGAAGGGAACTTATAAGCAGGAGGGGATTCAACTTTTTAAAAGGGCAGATAATGGCAGGACAAGGGGGAATGGACTAAAGCTAAAGGAGGGAAGGTTTAGATTAGATATTAGGGGGAAGTTTTTTACAGAAAGAGTGGTGAGAGGCTGGAACAGGCTGCCCAGAGAAGGAGTGGATGCCCCGTCCCTGGAAGTGTTCAAGGCCAGGTTGGATGGGGCCCTGGGCAACCTTGTGTAGATCCAGACCTGGAGGTTGGTGGCCCTGCCTGTGGCAGGGGAGTTGGAGCTCTATGATCCATGGGGTGCCTTCCAACCCAGACCATTCTATGATTCTATGAATCCCTGTATCTCCCAAGCACTTGTCAGCACAAATGCAGAAAAATATGATTACTTCTGGTCTGAATGTCCCAGAAAAATGCAGACACTCAATCTGGATATTTTTATGTTTATGTGATAATGATTTTAAAAAATACCTGCAAATTTTAGACATTGCCATAAACAAAATGCAGCAGAGTATCTCTGCATTCCACATGGAATACTACAAGTTGCTGCGAGTTCCTCTCAGAGATCAGGATTCGGTGCAAGGAAGCAAATAGTTGACTGTTCATAATACCTGCCTTTGCACACCTGCAGTTTGAGGGATGGGGGGAAATCTTTTAGATGAAGGCTTTAGATGGGGGGCTGGGGGGTGGGGGAAAGAAAGAAAGAAAAAAGAAGTGCAATCAGAAACAGCCAAATATGCAGACAGTGTAAACTGGAACAAGGCTGCTGAAGTCAATTAAGCTCTGACAACTTGCAAAAGCCAAACTGCTGCTCTAGAATACTATCAGAACACAAACCTTTCATATTGTGCTGTGTCCCTTTACCACAGCAGAAATTGCTCAGAGAGACAGAAAATTTATTAGCTTTGAAACAGACACACTTCCATCAGCTTTAGAAAGATTTTGGACAAATACACAGTCTGTAACTCTGAGAATCCAGCAGGTTGTTTCTGAATCAGGACTCTTTTTGATAAATTAAAACTTCTGACAGGTATTAATGAGAGCATGCACCATTCCTCTGCTTCAGCTAGCAAGCGGGATGGTCCTACAGCTGCGATACAATTAAAGTATGTGAAATCAACCCTAACTTCCAGTTCATCTGCCAGTAATGAAGCAGTATCAAGAAGGTCTGAGGTCCTGAAAATGAACATGCAATGGATATAGGTCTACAAATGAATGCCTACCTTTTGGAGGACATGTTAATCCTTCAGCTGACTTTAAGAATTTAACTGAAATGGATTATTTTTTTTCTCCTCACTAAAGCTAGAAGACGTAAATCTGATAGAAGGCAGGCTTCCTGACAGGATTTCAATCTCTCTGATAGATGTAATTGTGTTGCCATAATATGCTCATATCTCTGAAAAGCGTTTCACTTAATGCCAGGTAGCAGTCTGATTTTTAAAAATTGGCACTACATAAAAAGTTGATGTTGTCTTTATCAAACTGATTGAAAACATTTGAATTATGGTTAATGGAGTCACCAGCACATAAGGATGCTTGCAGGAAAGCCAAAAATAAAAATCCCAGATGATATTATTGGTACAAATTGTTACAAACGGGATAGCAGTTACAAGTTTGAAAATGGTGGAGTATATGGGACACTAAGCCAAAGCAATTAACATTATAAACAACCACTTCATTATGATGCAGAAATTGCTCTGCTTTTAATGATGACAAAAAGGTGCTCCTACTCTGAAAGACCAGAAAGGGCCTTTGTGAACTCAACTTGTAACTCTTTACAGAAGGCAGAGTAACAAACTTCCCTGGTTTTACTCACGACTGAAGCAGAGCCCACCTTTTACAAAAGCAGCATTCCTCACTTACAATTACCAGTGATGAGGGGGACTCCATAGACGCTTCATAAATTGCTCTACTGCCTAGTTGCCCTCATTTGCTTTGCTGAAAATCAAACACATACTTTCTCAAAGCACAGCAATGATCCTCATAGTTAGCCTCAAAGGAATTACATTCAAACCTCCAGGCTTCTGGTCTGGCAGCATTACCTGCCTGCTTGACAGAAGAGTCCTGGCTAGTCAATGGCATTTGAGCAGAAGTGATAAAATACGAGGTAGTGCACAGGAGCCCCTGTGACTTTCAAAACAGGAGTCCCTTGCACTCTCACTGCCTTCTTCAAGACAAAATAAAACAGGAATGGATGAAACCTTGCTGTGGAGCTATAGCATGTTGTGCCTGGAGAGGCCAGAGTCACATTACAGGGAAAAAATCCTTCATTCTGTCTTCCCCTACTGCCAGGACCCAGCAAACATTGCCTAGGAATGCAGAGGTCTTGAGGTCAGAACTGGTCTTGGCACCTACACAGACTTGCTCTTTTCTTTGCTTGCTATATAGGCAGTAGAACTAGGAGACTGAGTATCTGAGAGCCAAAATAGATGCCTGCTCCTAAGACAGGAACATGTGGCAAAGCAGTGTAAAATTTCAACTGCTCCAAATGATCTGAATACTTCTTCTAAAAGAATTGTGTAATCCACTAAAATCCAAAATCTATACTCTCAGAGAAGAAATGTACTGTTGTAAGCCATCCTTTTTAGAGAAGGAAATAACAAATATCTGATAATTAAATACATTAACAGGATAGCAATGCTCACTGGGAACTTATTGACTGACTCTCAAGATGGCAAAAACAGCATACCAAAGTGAGAGGCTCAAAAGCCTAGGAGAAAGTATAAACAGAATTACAATAGTAACTATTGACAGGGGTGAAGGATTTTACATTGCACAGAGATTTTCTAATTTGTTAACTTGGCCTGGCAGAATTGACAAAAATTACAGTACTAGACAGCATGATCTCATGAAACTTCTGTCTGTGTGCTTTGAATCTTACACATTTGGCTTTTCCATTCTACCTAATGACAAAAAGGATGTTTATGTAAAACTCCAAATAGAATTTTCATCTTTGTGATACTGAGTTAGAAGAAATAAATTACATTTTTGTAAACCATCATATTTGCATAGTTATTGATGGGCATACCTAAGTGCTCTACAATTGGTTAAAAGAAACTATAAAACAATGTACATATTTTAAGTATTAAAACATATTCCTGTAAATGACATTTAACAATTCAACCACAAAAAGACCTTTCAGTCAATACAGAATAGCTATTGTGATCTAATGTGCTCTCATTGTGACTTCTTTCTTCTGAAATCTCTAAACATTTCCAGAAGTCAAATTCTTTGGTGTAAATCATAAGTACATTTGGTTTTATGTGGATCTTCAGTAAAGCCTGTTATCTACAAGAGAGTACAGTATAAAGCTTTATGAAGGGTTCAAATATACAAAAGACTTCATGTATTGACTGGCTGGATAGTAATAAATTGAATTGTAATGCTGGTTGCCTTTCTGAAACCGTGACGTGCTTAGACTTGTACCTGTTGCTTTCCAGAGCCCTCAATTTGAGAGGCCCCATTTCTGCCAGTTTTAAGCTTCTGCCCAAGCTAATTTTTGGCACATTGGTAGTAATATGGCTGGGACAGAATACAATAAATGGAAAAATGGATGACTTACCAGAAGGGCATCTGTTCATTACAGATTAATGGACATGTTTAATATTTCTGTAAAGTGAATATCTCTTAATGCATACGAAGTGTCAGTAACCTATTTTTGCTCCGAACCCTGTTATGGAAGTGGGTTCCACCCTTGCTGCTCAAAGCTTCTCTTGTAAGAGTAAGAGATATTAACACATACACCTGAATCTTTCTGCAGGGGTCTAGTTTTACACATAGAAAGGCAGAGGTGATACAACCAAATGTACAATGTGCCTTAAAATGTTTGCAATTGCCCATTTTACCAGGAGCTTACATAGTTACCAGACACTATCCGGAAACCTTTTAAGATTTTTTATGTGTTGTTTCACACATCTGCCAAATAGCCTTTTTAAAGAACATCTGACAGAGCCCTAGACCTGATAAGAAGCAAAATGATTGCAGGTTTGTTCCAGTCAAGAGGTTGAAAATCGTATTTTTGAAGCATCAGAGAAAAAGCAATACATTCACGTATCTTATTTTCAATGCAGTTGAATCATCTTTAAAAAGTCAATACAGTTCTCTAAAAGCTGTCTTTACAGCATTTCTTGGAGGAAGCCTCCCTATACAGCTTCATGATATCACTAAGTCACTAGCTTAAACAGAAGGAAACTTCTGGTTGGATTTTCTGTTTGATTAAGAAACTTCACTTGAAACTGCTGCTGCCACCCTTCAAATCTTTGAAAGGTATCCTCAAAATTCCATGGCACATAGAGAACAATCACTGTTGCGTGCTGAGCCCTCTGATGTAATGCTGCTTACTAATAAATAGCCTGCACTGATGTAAACTGAAGTGAACACAGTCTGCAAGGAAATTTTTAAAAAATTCTCAAAAATCAGAATTGTTTGATGCATTTAATTTAAACTTTTTATTCCATCATTTCCTACAATAATTTAAGTATTCATCCTGGTGTGTTTTCTCTGACAGCATTCACTTTGAAGTAAGGGCATTGAAACGTGCTGCTTTTGTATAAAAGATAATTGCTGTAAAGAGGTTTAAACATCAACAGGTGGGAGAAGAAATAGGACAGCATTTAGATTCGTTGTGTACTGGTATACAAGCAGTTGCAACAGGATGTGATCAGCTTGCAGTTACTAAGTCAATCTTAAAATTGGAGCCTCCAAATCATACTATCTTTGTGCTTGGAGTCATTTAGGGTCACCTTGATGATACTAATCCTTTTGGAGATGTTTACTGAAAGAAGAGACCAAGTAAACATATTCATTTTGACTTTAAGATTCGCCAGATGGACCACTAAGCACACCTGCTATGAAAACCTGTGAAGAAAGCACTATGTGATGGGCAGCACAGTTAGGACTTGGGTTATCTCTATATACTTCCCATCATGGAGAGAATCACAGAATCACA
>VZTU01006667.1:2563-19719 GCA_013400835.1 Zapornia atra
TTTCCTTAGGTTAATTATTAGAAGATAGTTTGTTATGCCTTTGAATATTCTGAATTTGTTTATTTTTAAGTCCTTTCTTGTGAATCCACAGACCTTTCCACACTACTGTAAAGGTTTCTCGTATCCAACATTTGCTCTACATTTTCTCCTCCCTCTATTCTAGCATTTTATCTCAGTTACTGTACCCTTTCAGTGTTTATTGTTCTGATTTCACTCTTCCTCCCACAGAGCTGAGATAGAGCGAGTAGTATATTCCATGATCATCATGAAGGGAATACAAGGACTAAAACAACTTGAAGATTAGTCCAGTGTTGACAGTGCTGGAATAAGAACTCTTGCAAATCTGATCCATGCCAGGAGATGTGGAAACAAAGATGAGTCTCTTACCTAGGTATCATCCTACTCCATCAATATTATAAACATATCTGAACTAGATCTGAAGTTAAAAATAAAACCCCCTGAAATCATTGCACTGCATTGCTTGAATTTCTTCTAAAGAACAATCTCCTTAAACTAAAATCACCTAGTTGATATTTTCCACCTGAAATCACAGCCTTACCCATGCCCAAAGCAAATCTTCTAGAGCATGTGGGACTGCTCTCTATATCACACGTCCAAATGCATAAATACATTAATTTGCCAAATTGCTTCGGCTGTCTATGTTGTAGCCATGTGGCTGGAAAACAGCCATGACCTGAAGGAGGCCAGGGTTCATGGCTCCTCTGCAAGTCATCCTTTGTTTAGGGTAGCCAGTAAGAATAGAACAGAAATAACTAGTGAGGAGATATAGTCTTGTGTCTTCTTTCATCTTACATCTGCCTGATGTGGCCAGGTGGAGATCTCTACCAGTAGAAAGGATATGCATGTGGAACAGTTCTGGTCTCTCAATGACTCTTGTCAGACAAATTTGGGGTAGGTGCCAGAAATTCTCAGAGAGTATGATTCTTCTTAATATATATTTCTCCAGGTACTAAAAAAATAAAATAGTTAAGCCTATTTACTGTTACATTCATGTCTATGTGTAACAGGGACTGACTTCAGAAGAAAGTTAAGCCCTTATGGATGAGGAGCTAGCCCTCTGCAAGGCAGAAGATAGTCTGGCAATGTTTGGCCTTCATAATGCCTTCTTTCCATATGCTTTTTTAGATCCAATGCAGCCTATGTCTGAAGAGGCTTTGAGAACTACAAAAGTATTTAAGCTTTCTTAGCATCTCAGATTTTTTCCCTTTCTTTTTCCAGAATTTCTTATTGACGGCATATGAAAATATAATCACTACCCTGCATGACCACCATAGATCCCCCAGTGCTCTTTTATCATTACTGAAGGAAAGATGGGAGAAAGGTGGAACTTTTAACCACATTGTTTTTGAGAAAGAAGGAAAAAATACAGCTTTCAAAATACCAGTGGACTCTGCAGTCCTTAACTTGATAATGACAACACAGATGAATGATGCTTTTCTCCGAAAAGAAGCATGCTCTAAAGTAATCACTCAAGATTATTTTGTGACTTAGCGTATTGCAATCTGCTCTCACAGACCTACCTCTGTGGTATGTCTAAATTCTAGCATATTCTTTGCTACAGGCGAGATAAGTGATGTGAAAAAAACAGACCTAGTGGTAAGATTATTGGAAAGCAGATTCCTGTTCAAACAAGCTGGAGATTAATAAGATAGATTTCTAGTGACTAGACTCATCCCTGGCTTTTGTCTTACTTCAGTGTAAAATAGAAGACAGATAGTCTGATAGAGGAAAGTCTGGCAAAGGTAAATAGTAATGATGGAGCAAAGGAGTCATAACATTCTGACGAAGCCCGGATGCCTCAAGAGTGAAACACAGAGGAACATTGATTAAGGTGACTGTCAAGCTTACTGTAGGCTGCCAGCAGTAGCTATAGTATCGTCCCAAAAGCATACAATGAAGTCAGTTCAGATCTTTCTTTTCTCTGCACAACCTTCTCCAAAATACAATCATCCCATCTCATAGAGGGATGTTCCATTATAATTCCTCTTTGTTAGCTGTGTGAACATCACCTGCTCCACATATTTTGCAAAGAAAAAGGCAGGCTAGTCCTTGTGACTATTTCTTAAGGCTAAAGTTTTTCCTAGCAATTTCCACATTTCACAGTCCTGTGAAATCTAAACTGATCTTTTAATGAAAATGCCATTCTCTTGTCATCACAGTTTAAAAAAAAATTACAACCCCTCTGCATCCGTGCTTCAAAATAATCTGACAAAGTATGTTACGCCTGTTTTAAGTAAGTGGTAGATTTCTTCTTTCAAATTAAATAGAATATACAGTAATTGTGGGAAATGTAGACTGTACAATTGTCTTTCCTAAGGATATCTTCAGGTACAGCAGTAAAGCACTAAAAGATGTAAAACACTAGTTCACTGTTTTGCAAAGCCAAATTGTGCAATTTTTACTGCTATAAAGAGATGTAAAATTTATTAATGTATTTTCTGGAGAAAACAAAATGTATGTTTAATATTGGATACAATGCCAAAACAATCTAGGAAGAGATAATGATCTAGTAACTCAGAATCCATTTTCAGTGGAAAAAACCAATATACTTGGAACGTCTTGACTTGATCTGCAAATGACATATTAGGTAACCTTTTTTTTTTTTTTCTTGTTGATAGACATTTGTAATGTGAGGGGGAGGATATTTCCATAGCCAAATCACTTATATGAGCATAAAATCGATATTGTGCCGTAGATTAGACTGACTCAGCACTAACATGCATTTTAAAAGGCATTCTTTCCTTGCTCTGTAGTAGCCATTTTCATTCTACAACTGGCAATCCTATTATCATGTGGTAACTATTTCAATATACTCAATTATCAGAAGAGGTAAATATGGACAATATTCCTTTTAGGTTGACAAGCAAGATGGAGTTAAAACACAGTGGATAAAGGAAGAGAACCTGACATCATCTATCTGGACTTCTTCAAAATGTTTGACATTGTCCCACACAACATCCTGGTCAATAAATTGGATAAACACGGGCTTGATGGATTAACTACTCGCTGGATAATGAACTGGCTGGATGATCACACTTGGAGAGTTGTGGTCAATGGCTCAATGTCCAAATGGAGACCAGTGACAACTGGTGTTCCTTAGGGATTGGTAATGGGACCAGCACTGTTCAACATCTTCGTCAGCAACATGGACAATGGGATTGAGTGCACCCTCAGCAAGTTCATGGATGACACAAAGCTGTGTGATGCATGCAACTGACATGCTAGAGGGAAGAGATGCCATCCAGAAAGACCTGGACAGGCTTGAGAGGTAGGCCCATGCCAACCTTATGAGGTTCAACAAGGCCAAGTGCAAAGTTCTGCACCTGAGTTGGCACAATCCCAATCACAGGCTGGGTGGAAAATGGTCTGAGAGCAGCCCTGAGGAGGACTTGGGGGCGTTGACTGATATAAAGCTCAACATGAGCTGGCAATATACTCTTACAGCCCAAAAGGCCAACCGGATCCTGGGCTGCATCAGGAGAAGCATGGCCAGCAGGTTGAGGGGAGTGATTCTGCCCCTCTACTCTGCTCCCATAAGACCCCACCTGGAGTACTCCATCCAGTTCTGGAGCCCCCAACATAAGAAGGACATAGAGCTGTTGGAGTGGGTCTGAACGAGGGCCGTGAAGATGATCAGAGGGCTGGAGTACCTCCCCAAAAAGGACAGGCTGAGAGTTAAGCTTGTTCAGCCTGGAGAAGAGAGGCTCTGATGGGCCCTTTTAGCGGCCTTCCTGTACCCGAAGGGGCCTCCAGGAAAGCTGGGTAGGAACTTTTTACAAGGGCATGTAATGCTAGGATCACAGGTAATGGCTATAAGCTGGAAGATGTTAGATTTAGACTAGATATAGGAAGAAATTTTTCACTGTGAGGGTGGTAAAGGCTCTGGCACAGGCTGCCCAGAGAATCTGTGGCTGCCCCCTCCCTGTCAGTGTTCAAGGCCAAGGTGGATGGGGCTTTGGGCATCCTGGTCTAGGGCGAGGTGTCCTTGGAGGGGGGTTGGAACAACATGACATCTAAGGTCCCTTCCAACCCAAACCACTCTGATTCTATGAAGACAGGTATTCCTTATCAAGCAAACTGCTACAAATACAAACTAGTACAAGTAATTGCTTAACATTAAGCAGAAGCATTGAATAGCAGAATGTAGAACCTTTGAACTCAAATTTGAACCCTGTTCATAAGAACTACACCAAATTATGTTGATTCTGTGTGTGAGGATCACATCACACTTTAAGGTGGCTGCAAATGAATCTGTAACTTCCCTCTATCTCTCCCCCCAAGTCCCTTAAATATTATTTGATTTCGGCAAATAAGACTCCCAATCTGCAAATCATAGAATCATAGAATGTCTGGGTTGGAAGGGACACCAAAGATCATAGAGTTCCAACCCCCCTGCAACAGGCAGGGCCACTAAGCTCCAGGAATGATCTAGACAAGGTTGCCCAGGGCCCCTTCCAACCTGGCCTTGAACACCTCCAGGGCTGGGGCATCCACCACCTCTCTGGGCAGCCCATTCCAGCACCTAACCACTCTCTTAGTAAAGAATGTTTATATATTTGTATAAACCTCTGAATTGCTGGATTTAGGATCAGGTAACATAAATTAATCTATTATGGTGCCTAAAGACGAGCACACACTGAAATATTTACAGCCTCAAAGTCTTAGATATCGGCATTTTATTTTAAGTGGTGTAATTACCAAAAATTCAGATACAACATGATGGGAAGTACAAAATGGACCAAGGTACCCAACCTCCACTGAATCAAAGCACTGCAATGCCTTTAAGAATGTAGGCATAAAGAGGAACTTCCTGATGCCTTTTTATTCACACTGAGTTATACCTTATTTTGCAACAGTTACCCTGACTTCTCAACATCAAGGTTATAGAACATAGTTTAGAGAAGTCACATGGCTTTCTGTTTAGTGAATCAGAAGAGGAAGAAACAGGAATGAGATCTTTGTGCTCCTTGACCTAAAATATTAACCTGTGCAAGAACATCTCTACTGGATGAATTCTTTTGCATTATTCCAATTGGTCAGTTTCAGAGAGTTTGGTAGTTTAGGTTTGGTAAAGTACTTAAGCTAGTACACATTTCCCAAATTTCTTGGGCATGCAGTTTTGAAATTTTAGGAGAAAAAAATTACAGTAATATTTTCAAACAAATCTGTATTATTTCTTATGGGATGTTTCAGTATTAGTTCTTCTAATATTAGATGAAACCAGGAAGGACAGATGCTTGCAAAAAAAAAAAAAGGATCAAGAGAAATATGCAAATTTGCTTAGAGCTCATAGGAGAACTGAGTCTATGCTCAAATTTCATGACAATTGGTTGATACTCAAATTACAAGTGTAATATACACATGGTGCTCAGACTTCTTTTTCCACTGGAGTAAAAATAGTTGTGCATTCAAAGGACAGTTGTAAATTTTGATGCTGTATTAAAAGAAAGCTTTTGACTTAATCAAACTGGAGCAAATTTGTGAAAGATATACCTTAAAATTCCACCACTTTCACAAGAGGATTATAATTAGGCCTCTACCTCGCAGTCACCATCATGGCTTTCTTTTTAGACATGCATCTGTTAGTTTAAAAATATGTTCAATAATGTAAGAGGCAAGCTAATTTGCAAAAAGAAAAGAAACAGAAAACAAAATAAAATGTCATTTGAAGCAGATTTAAGTATATGCAAGTTACAACAGACTCCCTTAGGCATATATAACTTGTACACTTACAACAAGAGATAACTTAAACTGATGTTCAATTTGCCAGTTTATTGCAGGGGTGCTATTTTGACTAGTATTAAACAGTCTTGAATGATGACCTCTCTAATTTGTTTGGTGCAAACGCTTTCTTTCAACATCAGACACTTAGGGGTTTTTGTTTTTTTAACAATCTACTTATTTAAGAGAAAAATCTATCGTGGCCTGTGCAGACAATTCTGCTTTTTAATTGTCTTAAGTTTTTTCTGCATCTGCTAGTCAATGTATGAGAGCATTTGATGATGAGAGCATTGATTAACCTTGAAACACATAATCTGGTTCCCAGGCTTGGTTTTAAAGGGGTTTTGGCTCTACTTTCAAACACAATTTGCCAAAAAGCAATTACTAGGGAGCTGCAAAAAACCTCGCCTTCTGGATTTTAAATTCACTTTCTTCTTTAATGTATTAGGAATCTGAGCATGCTGTCTCCTGCTTCTTATCGGTTAAATATATGCAGTGATACCAGAATAAGAAACTGCGAATGCTGCAATTCTAGTTCATTAGAAGTCGTCATATAGGGAACATCTATAAAAGCAAACAGTGCCAAGCAAACAGCCAAGGCTGCTCATCGACTCTGGATTTAATAACTACCTTATTTATATTCCACATACTAGAAAAATATTGTAATTGGGGTGGATTATGTATAACATAAGGAATGGAATAATTAATGGAATGATTAAAAAAGCCCAAATCCCACAGACTGCTTTGCTTTGAAGCTGTTTGTTTGAGACTGCTTGATTCAGTGGCAACAATGGAATAACGTTAGGGACCAATTCCTTCTACTTTGCTGTGTGCCATTGATGTGGAGATATTTGTGAAGAGAACTTTTTAACAGAGGGCAACACTAGAAGATATTTTCTTCTGTCTCTAGTCAATGGGAGCCTGGCCAGCTTGCTCAAGATTCTTGTCATAGAGTGCTTCTCTCAGCAGCTGGGCAAACCTGAACATGTGCACTATCACTCATGCTTTGCACTGACACCGTAAAGCTCTCAGAGAGTACAGCCAAGCAGGACAGGAGGGTGATGTCCTGACTTTCACATTTCATCCTGTCTGGGTTTTGCAGGTTATGGGAAGTTTTGTGTCCCTAATTGTCAGAGACCCATCTTTTGTCAGCACTAATCAGCCCTGGAAACAATGGAAAGTATACAGTAGTGTGTTAGGACTTGCACAGGTATCTGATGCAATCTAAATATGAGACAGTCCTGTTGCATTACCTAATATGTCTAAATGAATGTCCCATAACCCATATTTTTATGCTGGGGAAGTTCTGATTGCAGTATCTGTTCATTACATACACCTACATCTATCCAGGTGATAATCCAGCAAATGAAGAACTTTTTAATTGGACACATTTATGATACATCCTTCTTATTTAAGGACACCAAGAGCATTGAGTGGTGGTCCAGCAAAGGAGAACTTACACTGAGGTTCAAAGGGTGAAGGCTTCTGAAGAGTGGGGAGAAACTTTGTGCTGTCAGGATCCTTAGCCTTGTAAAAGTGCTTATACAGCTTTTAGCATAAATAAGAACCAAACTTTTGTTTTGAATATCAGCTGAGAAGGGCACAAGATATTGGCTAACCTAAAATAAAACCAATCAAAAGATGTTCCACATTTTAAATAGTTTTCTTGGTATTTTTATTTTATTTTAAAGAGGAGAATGGATACAGCAGATTAAGGAAACAAAACCATGAAGAGACACATGTCTGTGCAATGAAATACTTAAAACACTCCCTGAGCCTTTATTAATATGCTTATTAAAGATCTACATTTTGTAATGTTCCTATCTGGAATCAGCACTATTTGTTGTAGACAGAGTATTTTAAAAAAAAAAACCAACAAATTGGGTATTTGATCATGGAGACAAAAAAGCAGAGAAAGTAGTGTGTCTGCACATTATGATTATATTATCAAGGCTTTCTGTAATGTTATTATATGCTGTTCCAAGTTACCATGTATGAAAACAAACCACACTGATTCCAAGCCCCAAAATGAGAGAAGTTAGGGAAATATAATCAGTGCAGCTGTGGCAACAATACCATTGTTAAAGTACAGGGAAATTTCATAAACAGTGAGTAAGAAGTCAAGAAGGAAATAGTTGTAGACAAAATCATTGCTAGAAAACATGAAAGCAACTCTTTTTTTCCCATCCCATCCCCTCTCCACCCTGTGAAAAGATTATCCATGGAAGGGGAAAAAAGGGTGAGGTTGTGGGTGGTGTCCTACATAAGGCCATAACACACAAAAAGTACGTTTACTTTTTTTCTCTTGGAAGATGAGGGAAAAAAAAGAGCCTGGAATTTCTTTTGGAACAGATATTGTACCTTCAGGTGCCATCTGTGGGCCATGCGTTGTATGAAATAAGCAAAACAAGAATGAAAGAGGTAAAGGACATTTGATGATCTATCACAGGCATTGCTAGCAGCATGACAAACTGGTTGTAAACTGCCTAGCTGTAAAAAGTAGTGGCACTTCAACTTCTGTGCCAGCAACGTGTAATAAACAAATATTTCAACAAATGCTAATTTATCCTGTTTCTTACTGGCAAATCTACAGATGCCTTAGTCAAAAAAGGAATGCCACTGAGTCAACAGCTGTGCTTTGCAGTGGTTTTCATTTACTTTGCTTTGACATTATGTTAAGAACTCCAATGGCATTGCTTTTGCTTGACATCACTGCAGAAGAATCACTCAAAGTCTGACCCCCTAAGAAAGACTGTTTCAAAAGAAATTGATGCTGCAACTCCCCTTAGCATAAGAGAGACCTGGCTTTAACCCACACATTTTAAACTACTTCCATGAACCATTCAGTGATGTGACGCATGAAGCAAAAGAGATGAAACTTGACTATAGTATCATCCAAATTTACAATAAATAAAATGAATTTTTCTATCTGCAGGGAAATTTCCTTAAAACGAGCTGCAAACTTATGAAATGTGTGAGCAGGTGTTTCCTGATATCACCAAAACTACAGGGATATGAAAAGAGGTTCCCAGTCTAGCCAATTTTTACCTGACAATTTTTAACAGTGTTTGGATCATCCATTTCAATTTAAAGCATTTCTAGATTGTAGCTTGGGAGTATGGAAGTACTGTTTTTCTTCTCTGCCAAGACAAAAGGGAGATTTTCATAATTTCTTTTGAAGTTTAGACTCCATTAAGTACCAATATAACATTCACATTTTGGAAAAAAAGGGTTCTTGTGAACTGGCAGGAAGCATAACATGTCTTGCTGGTAATTATTTCCATGCCATTAAGTTATTCCCTTTTGAGGTTTGCTTAGATTGTATGTATTTGGCATGGCTAGGAAAGTTTATTGAGCAAATGTGCATACTGATGAGTGACAATGAAATTTTAAAATGAAGAACTGTGACTGTTTCTTCAGATCACTTTGATAGGATGCTGGTATTCCAGGCCAGATCCTTGAGGTGAGATGTACAATGTCGATTCAATACTGGAAGCTGAAAGGCTAAATGTAACTTAACCCTGCAGACAGTAAGATGCGTTCTCCATAAATACCGCTGCGTCTCTTCGCAACGAAGGTCATGCCATCGTTTTTATCTATCTTCTTACCTTTTGCAGGATCAGATTATGTCCCCTCCAGCCCAGTCAATTCACAAGCTCCAATCAAATAATTTCAGCCCGTTGTGATTGTGTTTTCTCTCTACTACCTCCAGCATTTTCTCTGTCTTCTCCCTGCCAAAAATATTTCCTGTCCCCTAGACATATAAAACTGGCAGCAAAGAGGTGGGTCAGCTGTGAGAGGATTTCCATGGAATCAATTAAAGCTTTCTGGCAGCAGGAAGGCAGACACTGTGGGATGTGATGGGACTCACTTCACACAGGATTTTGACCTCATCCAGTTTCTTTGACCTCCAGCCCAGTACCTCCATGGCTACTACTGCCCAGAACTTCTGAACACAGAGTTCCCAGACAGACCAGGTGTGCAACAAAGACTTTTTGCCTCCCTTTGGTACCGGAAACTGTTTGGGGTTCAGTGGAATCCCAGAGCAGCAATTAACGCTACTAATTTTTCTGACATGAATATAAATGTCTTAGGGCCAGACATAGCATCAATACAGTTACTGCCAACTACTAAACACAAATAAATCAAACACAATTTACTAGCATTCCTGTCTCTTTTGCTGAATTAGATTAGGACAATTTGGGAGTTTTCAGAGAATATTTAAGAGAATTCAGCTGGAGATGGAGCAAGAGTTGTTTTCCTGACATAACTTACTTGGATTTTTAAAGTGCATTTGACAGCATACCTCACAAGAGGCTAGTAAGGAAACTAAGAAGTTGTAAGATGGGAGGTGTAGTTGTGTTTTGATCACAAAATGGCTAAGAGAAAACTGAATATAATAAAATGGTCAGTTTTCAGTATGGCAGCAGTTTGCAGCAGAATGCTGTAAGAGTAACAGACCTTCACTCTAGTCACTTAAGTTCTGGAAAGGGGCTTAATCAGCATGGTGGCAAGATCTCTCATGGAACTATTTTTTTAACAAATGACATTTATTTAACTGAGCAGCTATTGAAGTTTGTCAAGACAAACCAAGGCAATTAGGCAGCACAATAGCAGAGGAAGTTCATGATGGAAAATTCAAAATAAGGTGTGTTGGAAGGATATTACTAATACACATTGTTGGATTTTGAATTAACAGTAACCACCCAAGAAAATGACCTGTGTGTCACCTTGGAGAGCTTAATAAAAACATCTGCTTAATGTGGAAAGGCAATCAAAAGAATATGAAATGTTACCATGAATAAAGAAAGGGGTGAGGTCCCACAGAACCTGCTCTGGCCAAGACTGCCCAGGATGTACGGTGAATCAGTACACTTTGTCACTGTGCTGTGCAATTTCTAGGATGAGTTGGCTGGTCCTCTGGAGGAGAGGAAAGGGTTGAGTACCTTTGATATCACTTTTTGCTCTCTGCCCACAAGGTTCTCCAAAAGGCCTTCCTGTTGCTGAGGACCAGCTGTCTGTAGACTTCTGCTGTTGGAAAGAAACAGGGTTGATAAAGCAGGGCCACTGACATGTCGCCATTTAACAACATACAGCATTTCAAAACAAACACACTAATTACACTACATTCACTTAAAAATAATGATAAAACAGTAATGCAAGGAGTGTCATTCAGTTAAATTGTGTTGAAAATTATTCTAAATGCAATGGATAATGCTCCCAAATACCATGTCCAACTTTTTTTTGTTGTCTTTTTTCTTGATTGAAACCATAATAAGCAGTATCGATGTTCAGTACTTACTATTTTGTGATGAAGAAAGATTATTTACCACAGGGCGGCAGGGCTTACTAATTTCTAAAAATTAAAAACATTAGGCACCCACAATATCTAATTAATCACCAGGATTTGTGTGGGGGATTTCTTTGCACTTCTGCGTAAACATTCTATTGCCTCTAATTTAATACACTGTCAGAATGTAAAACGCTAGTGTCTTTGCAGTGGATACAGGGTGGAGACTAGACAGACTGATAGAACCAACCTTGTTCAAACTTACAGCACGAGGAAAAAATCAAACTTTGATAATATCTATTTGAGAATGCTTTTTTTTTTCCAAATGTTGTGTTTTATCCACAACATGGTGAGTGTTTTGTACATGTGTGAAAGCACATGAATCAAAATAGTGCTGAACACTAGTAAAACCTTCCAAGGCAAATCATTCTGTGATCCTATGAAAACAAGAAAGCAGTTGTTCAAAACACATAGTAAAAAAAAACCCCAAAACCCCCCAAAATTCCCCCAACATCAAACCCTAACATTATCTTTTTACAGATCTTTTGAGAAACAGGTGCACCGGGAAGAAAACCAGTGACCAGATGCTTTCATTTGAAAAGATTGTTTTGTGCTAAACATACAGGTCAGGTTCAAGTATCTGATGAGAGATGCTCCCTTCTGCAAGGGAGAGGGAAGGAGGATGCATGAATACGTGTGAGAGTTTTAAGTGTCTGGAGAAGGGACTGGAATTGAACTGGTCTTTGACAGGAAGGAAAGAGACCCTGGGAGATATTGGTGAGGTCTGGGCACAGGAGAAGAAATTGATAAGCAGTCATTCTTAATAACTTAGAGCTGCCTGAAGCTACAACTTAAGTGCTTAGCAGGAAGGCTCTGCTTAGACATTTCCAGGCTGCCGCATGTAGACAAGCAAAAGGGAAGAGAGAAGGAAGAGCTAGAAAAACTGTCCACTGAATATCAACTGGGTCTTTCAGTAGTCCTACGAGGAAACTAAGTCTGAGATTAAAAAAATCCCAGGGGAAGGCAGAGAGGAAAATGTAGAATGAAGTCCTGAGTGGAACCAGGAATTGCCAGACATGATGCTGTTGCTTTGCTAGAAAAATTTATTATTTTTGGTTGTGCTGGTTCACCTAGATAATCATTAGTCATCCTGCAATCAATTACTCTGTGAGTTTATGTAGGACAAAGCAGTACAGTGGATCTAGATTCCAATCCTGCTGACATTTCACATGCTGCCAGAATACAGTAATTTTTTTCCAGTTCATTTCTTAAAACATTAAGAAGAAATAAAACATTACATGAGAATTATGCATTATCGTCATAAAGTCAAATGTTAACATTTATGAAAAGCCCAAACTAGAATTATTTATGCAACCTGAATTTGGCCACCAAAGACATAATCATAATATCATCTTTAATTACATAGCCAAAGAGTTATTTATACACAAGTTCCCATTTATTTTTCATTACAACAAAGGAAACTTTAGCTATAGCAGTAGTCCAAGGCAAAGGGAGTCATAAGACAAAAAACAGAGTGTAAGAGAAAGAATGTCTCCATGGCTATCACATACTGATTTGGGCAATTCTCTTCTAGACTCCACTACTTCCCACGTAGTTACAGATAGCTGAATGATATCTATCTTTTCGCAGATGATCAGTAAGCATATTCTCTGTTTTCTAGGTGTCTGCCTTAGACCTGACTTACAGAAATGCCTAAAGCTCAGGACCATATTTGACATGCATGGGACCTACGCTTGCAGCACATTAAGCAGTAGGTAACTATAGTCTGAAAAGATTTACTCCTAGACATGCGAGACCTGACCCACAGAATAATTGAAAACCTTTGACCTTGGTATCTTTGTGCTTCTGTTCTTTACCTACAATACTGTGTTCCCTGAGATTGCCTTGTGAAAATAATGCCACTAAAATTTGCGAAGAATTTAAAAAGAGTAGACATGGATATTAAACAAAAACCCAGTGAGAAACATGCAATTCAGTTTTTACATCATGAATCCAACCATTTGCAATAAACAGGGCATGAAATCACATGCAGAAAAAAAAACCCTCTTATAGATACTCCATGCCTGTTCATTAACTGAAGACTGTCCACCTTGCACCTCAATGAGACAGAGATTCCCATGGCGAAAATAAAAAACCAGTATGGTCTTTAATGTCATGTTTTCAATGGATATACAAAAGATGACCTGAAATTCTTACAGTCCCTTAGTTTGAGTATTTGATGGTTTCACAAACCTACACAATCTTTTGAGCCTTTCAACTCAATTTTACATGTGTGAGATATATGTAATGACTGGCTTTGTAACAAAGAACAATAGACACTATGCTGAGTGACTTGATGATACCTATTATATGTATTCTGTTTTTCATTAAAATCACAGCAGAGCCTGTAATAAATTCCCAAAGATCTACTTATCTCAGAGATCCTTGATCCTTCTCAATCACTTTATTTGCTTTCAGCCATCTGAGACTGAAGCATGATTGTATGTCTATGGTGATACTATTAGACTTCTTTACCAAGTTTCACTGATTTTCACAACAGTCTTCAGCACTGCTTTTGAATTGTTGCTTTCTCTCCCAATTTGCTTTTCCCTGAATGTCAATTCTCTTCCTTCCCCTTAAGGCACTGTGATGGAGGACAATACTGGAAATTTGCATTGTCATACTCTCTGTTAAATGTGTATTTGAGGTTGTTGGGTGAGTGGGAATGATAAGATCCAGGTATTGTTTCGAGGATGTTATCATAATTTTATCACTCCTCTAACAGTCAGTGCAGTAGTGTCTTGCCAAAAGTCTGCGGAAACTGCAGAAGGATGAAATCTTTCTGATTCATCCAGTGCAAGTGAGATGAAACTGATGACATGGTTGGGCATAGCAACTGGATCGTAAATCCACTGAATCCTTCATTGTTTCACTGTTTCTCACATATGTTTGCAAATCTGCCATTATGTTGGATACCAGCTGCTCTCTGATCAGAAGAAACTACTAAAAATACTGTATTGTCTGTGCTTGAAGCACTACCTTTGACTGAAATTTGCTATTAGGATCCTTGTTTTCATACCTCAGGACCAGGTTATATGAAAATTAACTAGACAGAGTGCAATCCAAAATCCTACAAAACTGAATACCAAAAGAAGAGCTGCTGTTGTTTGCAGCAATATTTGCCCCCTTTGTCACTTGCTGTACAAAGGTTCCTAACGGGAACCGTTGGCTTTGGCTGTAAGGTAATGGAAGTGAGTCCTGAGTGCCTGGGTTCTTGGGGCCCAATTAAATGCACTCTTTGTGCCAAGTAACCAAAAGTTGTCTGAGTGGAAATACTCTAAGTCTTTCTTGACTTGAAAGACAAAAATCTAGCTACAGAGTATCCTCTGTTAGCAGCTTCAGCTTTGGAATGACCTGCTCTCCTCTTCTATTGACCTCCACTATATGCTAGAAGTACTATGCAGCTGGCGGCCACAGAAATGGAATTTCGAGGGAGATTTGGGACTTCACATTATTTGTATAATATATGGCAGGGATAGCCAGAGACTTTAGAGTTTTCCTCTTCTGCTTTTCTGTAAGTCTCACTAAACACAAATGTTAGAGACAGAAGACTCCTTTACAGAAGAAATGGAAGACCTCTGGCCTGTGCCATTACATGAGTATCCTCAGGAAATGGAAGGTGCAAAAAGGGTTTCAATGTGAAACCCCAAGGATTTAAAAAAAAGGTGAAAGAAATCCTTCTATAGGGAGAGAACACCACGGTGGAATTTTTTTTTCTTCTGACATTTCTTCCTTTGGATCAATAAAACCCTGAATAGTTATGAGAACCTGCACTTGTTATTTCATCACTTATGAGCAATGTAGTAATCCCAAACTCATGTTTATAAAACCGTTCCACCCTTCAACATCTGTTTCCAATATATATGAGAACTAGATTTATCTTTGTTGTCTAGTGCAGTCTGGCAGTTTTACTTAGGATTAAAATCTCTATCAAAGACACTGTTTTGATGATCTGTTCTGAAACTTTTGACCAACATAATGAAGCTTACCTGGAAATGATACATCCTTGGCTTTTAGCTGAGGAATATACAAATTTTTTTGAACTTTAAGTGAAGGTCATTTCACTAATTGATCAGAATATCTAGTTATCCTTTCTATCCTTTTTTCTTCTGCTGTTTTCTTCTGTTATGATCATGGGTTCAGAATCCATTTTATGGTGGCTTGGCTGCTTAGTTATATTGCCTACAACATTATGAATTAGCTATTTTAACCCTTACTTAACCTTGTACAAATATGTAAGTACAGATTTGTCACTTCCTGGAGAATTATTTCATAGTAGATAATATGTTGTAAAAATGAAGGCTGGATGATCTGAGGTAAATAGAACAGGTCTGATCATGTGAGATTTAAACAACTGAGAGTTAAAAGAATAAAAGCAATTTTGCCTTCATATACTCAACAGTTTTCATCATACTGACAAGTACTATTTCAAAAAATATTTCATGACATTAATTTTACATTAGTTTGCCCAAGTAAAGTTTTTAATTAATATTTGTGGGGGCATATTCTTCCTTTCTTAACCCATCCTTTCATATTATTTTTTTTTCTTATTAGCCACATTGTTACTGTGCATTTGTCAGACTGGCTGGGCTTATAATCTCAATGGGACAAATAAGGAGAACGGAAAGAGTGTTTGCTTCAGCATGGCTTGTGCCTGGTAGCACAAATATAGGCCTGAGATTGAAGAGACAATTTACGTCATTTTTAAAAATCAGTCAAGGACAGACAACATATCAATTGATGAAGGTTGTATCAGAAGCTCCAAAAAGTAGATGATCAGAGACAAAAGGAGTAAGACTGAATTTGATTTAACATACAGTAATACACTGAGATGATTTCTTTTGTAACCACCTGGGATAGGTTCTGACAGCTTTTCCTAATTTTTATTAATTTCTTACTCAGGCAAAACTCCCACTAACTTCTCTCCCACGGTATTTTTTCTGACTAATATTTAAGTAGATTATCTTTATGTCGTCTTGTATGGATCACATAGAACATCATCTTACTCATTTAGCTTCAGGAGACAGTGTATTTCATATTCAGAGACAGGCAGAGCTGTTATAGCCTAAACATGAAAAAGGATTAGAAACTTTATTACACTAATTACTACTTCACTATGGAACTTTATACTTCCTTACATAACAATGTTTCTTTTAAAATGGAGAACAGATTTCATTATACCATTCTGACAAATAAGTCTGTAACCATATGATGGCAGCAATATGCTTAAATATGTGAATTCCGATATGCAATATGTTTTAACTTGTCTAAAAAAGATATGACTCAAACCAGTGTTCTGAAGAGTAAGACTTGCAGCAGTCAAATATCATGTTCAAACTGAAGGTTTCACAACTTCTGACTGCAAAATAAAAATCAGCTACAATTTTAGCTGCTTAGTACAATTGTAATGGCTCTGGTCATTCATTCCAAGGCCATTTTTAGCTCTTTAAATGCAGACATAAGCATTTAACATCAAAATTTGCCTTACATAATACAGTTCCCAGAGATCTGCAGGGGGGTTGTGCATATGCAGGAAAGGGATAACCGTTTTATTTCTTCAATATTAGATGCACATTGTTCCCATAGCACATGTACTAGAATACCATGGAATTACTTATGCACTTCCCCTTCCATAGTAACTGAAGGAAGATTATAATGTACAACAGTATATGAAACCAAGATGATTAAGGTACTGGAAATTTTAATAAAATTCATCCAGTTGAGCTAGATCTATGCAAAAATTCATATTTTAAAAGCTGATGAAGGTAAATGAATACTAAATAAGAGTCAGAGTGGAAAGAGATTTTATAAACATGTCATGCTTGATAAATGGTTTACAATTGGTTTCCAATTCTTAAATTACAGATGGTATGAAAAACAGTAGTATGCAAAGTCTGTGTGGACATACAATCATTTCTATAAAGGTTGGATAAATAATTACCGCACTGGCATAGAACAACTTTCTTTGTCATTACCTGAAACTATAGAATTCTCTCAACTTTTTAAATATTTAATTGGCTTTTTCAGTAGTTGGATCGTAGCTATCTTGTCTATATGCAAGGGA